>PVLC010000997.1:105145-164354 GCA_004027655.1 Graphiurus murinus | reverse complement strand
AAAAAAAAAAAAAAAAAAAAAAAAAAAAAAAAAAAAAAAAAAAAAAAAAAAAAAAAAAAAAAAAAAAAAAAAAAAAAAAAAAAAAAAAAAAAAAAAAAAAAAAAAAAAAAAAAAAAAAAAAAAACAAGAGCCATTCTGCCTCTCTCTTGAGTCAAAAAGGAGAAGAAAAAAAATAAAGGGGAGACTGAAGGGCAGGAAAATAAGCAAGCTTGTCATAGAAGAAGGGTAGTTTTGTAACGTGATGTCCTAGGAGTTTCCAAATAGGGAAACCTACCTCAGGACCGACAGGAACCTTGACTTATGAGACATAAAAGAATTTCAGCACATGCCAGCCAGAAACATACACAGAGGTTTATTTAAGAAAGTTAGAAATGCACATTTAAGGGAGAATGCACATTATCTCAAGAGAGAGAGACCTTTTGGGGGTTTATGGCCCCCCTTTTAAAGGAAACATGGTGAGGGGACAGTACAGGACGTTACATGAGGATGACCTCAATCTGGTAGTCTAGAGGCAGTTTCTGGTGGCTGGATTTTCTGGTTACCCTTAGGGTTTTTAGGCTCATGGAGGCCTCCATTATCTGATCAATAGATAAGTTAGAAAGTCCTTGAATTATGAGTTTCTCAAGATATCTATCTTGTTAATGGTATGCCAGGCAATTGTAGCTTTTTGTTGTTGTTGTTAACTCTAGAACCTACAGATTTTCCAGGAATTTGGAAGAGAGACAGGCATGGGAAAGAGAACTGCTTTGGAGAGTAAAGGTTGAGGAACACCGGATTCTTAAAGTCATATTTTATTTCTCCCTCCCATCTGCCTCCTTTCTATATATGTACTTTTTTCCATATTACATCATGAGTAGCAGATGTCACTGAAGATGTCTCTGAGACAGGTTAGCCCAGCTGCAGTATCTGACAGTGTGCCTTGGCCTCTGCTGCCATGGTAAATACTCTAGTCCTGAGTTCTCAATTTCAGTCGGGCAAAAAGTAAATAGGAAGTCTTCTGCTCTGCATAGATTACACACACTTAACTCTTCTTTCTACCCTAGAGGCTAGATACCATTATTATGTCCCTTTTAGTAAGTGAGGAAAATGAGGCACAGAGAAGTCAAGTAACACATAAAAATAATTCAGATAGGACAAGAGCAAATAGAAAAGATGACACTGGGCAGTAAGATGGGGAGGTCAAGAGGAGGGCATTGATACAAAGTCAGGAGATAGAGGTGACTTTTCAAATGTGCTCTGCATATTCAGCTTGCATCCCAACAGATGGGAAGGGCCTCTCTCACTGAAAACATGGAGTGGAGAAATAAGTGTACTAGCTATTGTAATTCAGTGTTGTAATTACTCACTGGTGCACAGGATTTTCTGAAGGATGGGGAAGTATGTCAGCAGACTGACTCTGCCTGAAGGAAGCACAAAGGGTTTTCATAGGAGACAGTGCTGCTGCAGAGGCTTCAATGGCATTGTGTGTGTATGAAGAGGGAGAGTCAGCAGGGAGGGATTTTCCAAAAGACTGAAAAGGCCATTCCAGGAAATACTGAGAGTGAAAGGACTTGGTAGATCTGTGAAACTGCGGCTGATTTGGTATGGATGCCGTTTAATGGGACAGGAGGGACTGAAGATGGAGGCAACTGAAAAATAGAGCAAACCTGAACTGTGTCTCAGGTTGGCATGTTTCATTACTATATACTTTTGGACCCTTCTTTTTTTTTTTTTTTTTTTTTGCGGTACTGGGGATTGGACTCAGGGGCATTCTACCTCCAAGCTACATCCCCAGGCCTATTTTTTATTCTTTATTTTGAAACCGAGTCTCACTAAGCTGCGGAATGCCTCACTAGGTAGCTGAGGCTGGCCGCGAACCGGGATCCTCCGGTCTCAGCCTCCCGAATGCTGGGATTACAAGCGTGCGCCACCACGCCCTGCTGGAACCTTCTTACTATGGCAAATATCTTTAATACCTTTCAATAATAGCCCATTTTTGGTATAATATGACAACATTGGAAAAATACATTATGATTATTATATTATTAAAACATTATTCTGGGTGTAGTTTCACATGCTTGTAGTCACAGTACTTGGGAGGCTGAGACAGGAGGATAATGCGTTTGCGGCCAGCCTCAGCTACTTAGTGAGGACCCTGATTCAAAATAAGGGATTATAAAATAGGGCTAGGAGTAGAGCTCGGAGGTAGAATACCCTTGGGATGGATCCCTAGTACTACAAAAAAAAAAATCACAAAATTACTTTAAAGATTAAATATAATAAAATATTGCATTTTTATTTGAAGATTAATGTACTTTTAAATTATTTATTTGAGGAATAATTATGTTTTCAATAATTCAAATGTATATTTTTTCAGTTAAAATATATCCTATGTCATAAAACTTCAATATTTTGATATTTGTAATATATGAAATTTGCACTAAACCTCAGTGGTCAATATTTATGGTATTATAGTTCTAAATTATGAAATAAATAAGTTTTCAAGTATTTATAATAAATTCTTATATTTTAAGCCTTCTCCAAATAAGTGGTTAATTGCATATTACTTTGTATTTATTTATTTATTTATTTATTTATTTATTTATTTATTTATAATGTAACTCTCCATTGTTTTTCTACTTCCTACATTAATTAGTGGCCATCTGTGGGTAGATAGTTAAGCTCACTAAGAATGAACAGTTTCACCTGGTGACTGGACCAGGCTGACTGAGTGTTCACTTTATCTCCACTGACATTAGTCTGCATCCCTATGGCTTCTCTTTTAAAGAAACACGTTTTATGTATATTTATGTATTGATTTAAAATTTATAAATTGGAAATACAAAATTAAAATTTTCCATTTGTAATTTAATACTTGGTACCCCACTAAAGACCCAAGAGTTTTAAACAATTTCAGTTGGGAGCTATTGTTAAAGTTGATTAGAAATCATTAATAGATATCAGAAATGGGTATCTAATGTTATGGAATATTGTAATATTATAGAATACTTTCTCTGGAAGAGAGGAATATACAAAGGAGAGTAGACTCATAGATGTCATTTAAAAAATAGTTGCAATAGATTAGGAATGAGGAGGTTTTTAAGAAGGTGCTGGTACGTACCTTAGTTTCAGCCACTTAGGAGGCTAAGGTGAGAGGATGGCTTAAGCCTAAGACTTTAATGTCAGCCTGAACAATGGATACTTTTCTAAAAATGATACTTTTTAAAAAGGTCCTTTAAGAAAGATCCTTTAAAAGATCCTTTTTTTAAAAAAGGTGAAAAAAATATAGAGCTATGAACATGTATGGTTTTTATCCCATTAAACTTTAGCATGATATGAAATTGCAATGTACTATTTTTTTAATGCATATATGTAAGAAATTAGAACCAATGCCAATCTGGATGTCACTCTATTGTGCACTGAGGGAACCCAGTGGTAAGAGCTCCTAGGACAATTATGGATTGTTATGGGCCAAATACAGGAGGCCTCTGAGTCTTAGAAGATTATTAATGTGAGCAAAAGCACAGTAGGTGCCAGGAACACAGGAAAATATCCCTGAACTCCCCAGAAACATTTGTCATACATTGCCTGTGTGGTCAGATGGAGAGTTATGTCAGCAAACATTTCAAGCCTGGAAGTGACAAGATAAAAATAAGGAACTAAGTACAAAACAAATCTCAATTATCAGGTGCTTTAAAAAGTTGCATTTTATATGTTTGGGCTTTATACAAGATCACTTTATATTGTCATCAAATTGACAAGCATGCAGAAATAAGCTAGCCCTGTGACTGATTTTTAATGACTAGGAAAAGAAAGGAAGGGAATGAAAAGATTTCCAAGAAACTTTGTAAGATTTGGTAGGTTGTTCCTAATGGTTGTGTGGGTTACTGATTACAGGTACTTACTTATTCATGTTTTAGTGTGGGGGGGTGACAATTAAATATTCCTATTTTTTTAAGTGATTTATCTGGATCCCAGAATGAACAGTTGTTGGAGAGGGCAGGACTTAATAATGGGAAATCATTTATTACAGTGATTTAGACTAGGACATTGACAGTGAGTAGTACTGAAACAGTGGATGGACTGAGAGGATTTTGCACTAGCCCTGAAGTATTCCAGTTCAGAGGTAATGTATGAGAATTAGCTCACATTTCATTTGCAAGAACTAATCACTATCTGGGCCCAAACACCCACCTATAAAAATGTGTAATTGTACCGCATGTCTGTGCCTGAAATTTGGAGATCGGTATGTATTTTGTGAGGAGCAAGAATGATATTCTTAATTTGCCTGTTTTGTAACCATATAACCAACCTGTTTTCCTTTTTTTGGCAAAATACACACTGGGAATGAGTGAAGATATCTGTCATATATCTGCCCTTGATCTGTTCAGAATGATTCCTTTTTTCTTTACTTCTTGATTTCTATAAGGTCATCTGAGCCTCTGCAAAGTTGTAAACCCACTCATAGGACATTTAAAATGCCTTTGTTATTCTGGAGCTTGGAACCATAATTGTAAACAAGAGTGATAGCAATAACATTTTAGAGATCTGAGCAAAAGTTAGAGTAGAACTGGTGGTAGAGAGAAGACTAGGGGCAGAAATTGCTTACTGGATGTCTGCTGCCTGTGTATCAGATTGATGCTTCTTATGGTTGAAGGTGCATACAAAATTGGGCATGGAAAAGTACAAATTCAAAGCAAAGATGAAACTGAACCCTAGTTACTGGGTAGAATCTTAATTTGGAACAGAAATTTGAAACTGATAAAGTTGAGTCATTACAATGAATGTTTAGGGGAGAAGATGGGGGGACATTTCTTTTGGCCTCACTGTGGCAACCAAATGTGTTGACAAAACTGAATTTAAAAAATACATCTGTGTTTCAAAGTTTCAAGGAAATCTATTGGAGCTTTAACATAAAAATAAAACTTGTAGCAGTAATTAATACTGTTGTACAGCATTTCCAACTTTCTAATTACCTAACACATGGAGAGTTTGAATTTCCTACCTGCCTTTATGTGGGTGAAGCCATGGAACTAGACCAGCCAAGCAGTTTAGATCAGAAATAGTGCACATATTCCATTAAATGTACTGTGGCACTCTCTAGGGGCTCATTTCTCTCTTCCTTGGTGACCAGCAATGATCAAGTCAGTGGCTTCTTATTTAGCTCTGGTTTCTGAGTAACTACCTGTCAGCCACAGTAGAGTAATCTTTTCCAATAGAAATCAGGACCTATAATTTTAAACTCATTAACTGCCCTCCCACAACATATCTAACTGTACAGATTTTCAAACTCATTGATATTTTTAATATCATATTTAAGGACTTATGTATATGGTGTGCTAATCTGCATTTCTTTATGAGGGAGGTTTAGTACCAGATGCTTCCAGCACTGCCCTGTGAACAGTGAAGTCTATTCCTACTACCACCACCATGGAAATTAATTTTGTTTGTGCTCTTACCATCACTCACTCCAGATTAAAAGTCCTGGGCTGGAACATTCTAGTGAGTACTATTATATCATGCACTTGTGTTACAGCTGCCAAGAAGCCAGGAAGAGGAAATACCTGCCCTCTTTCAGATCCTCTGGTGAGAGGCAGCCTCTCATCTATCCTGAGATTTCTCTCTAAAAAGCAGACAAGATTCAGGAAATGACACTACTCTAGGCCTGAGATTTTAGGCATGAAAATGTCATCTCTGAAAATCTTTAAGTTTTATTTTATTTTTAGTTGACAAAAATTACACGCATTTATTGGACACTATGTGATATTTCGACACATGTATACATTGTGGGATCCAATCAGACAGTCACCTCAAGCATTTATCATTTATGTGTGGTAAGAACATTTTAAATCCTCTCAGCTATTTTTTATTGGTGCATTGTAATTATACATCATAGTGAGATTCAGAGTGACAAACACTCTGCCTGCAGCATTCTTTGTGTGTTTCCCTCTGGTTCCCACCCAATTCCCCCTCCCCCAACATTTGCTCGTTATGTCAATACAAGTAACTTCATATGTGAACAGAAGACTATCTGAATAGATAACATCATCAAATCTCCCATCTCTCCCTCCCCACCTCTCTTTCCAGATCATGCTCCCCCTTTCCATTACTGTATCCCCTCACTTATCTGAGGTCTTTTTTCTCAGTTTCTCTCTAGCTTACACATAATAGTAAAAACATATGGCTCTTCACTTTCTGTGACTGGCTAATCTCACTAAGCATAATTTTCTTGAGTTCCATACATTTTCCTGCAAATGACATAATTATATTTTATGGCTGAGTAGAATTCCATTATGTGTTTATAGTATTTTTTTAATCCTCTTTTCTGTTGATGGACACCTAGGTTGGTTTCATAGTTTGGCTATTGTAAATTTTATTGCTATAGTAATATGATTTAAATTCCTTTGGGAAGATCCCCAAAATTGATATGGCTGGATGTTATGATGGCTCCATTCCCAATCTTTTAAAGAACCTACATACTTACCTCTATAGCAGTTGTATTAATTTGCAATTCTAACAACAGTGTGTAAGAGTTTCTATTTCCCCACATCCTCCCCAGCATTTATTGTTGTTTGTATTCTTGATGATTGTCCTTCTAATTGGCATCAGATGGAGTCTCAGTGTCATTTTGATTTGCATTTTCTTGATTGCTAACGATGTTGATATATATATATATATATATATATATATATATATATATATATATATTTACACGTGTATGTGTGTGTGTGTGTGTTGGCCATTTGTATTTCATTAACTATAGTCACTGTGCTGTGCAAAAGAACTTGAGAACTTACTCTTCCTGTCTTACTATACCTTTATACTTGTTTAACAGTCTCTCCCCTTCTCCATCCACCTCACCCCTAACCCCTGGCCTTTGGTACCACTTTTCTACTCTTTTATGAGTATGACATGTTTAGATTCCATATACCAATGAGATCATGCAGTATTGTATCTCTCTACCTGACTTACTTCACTGAACATAATGTCCTCTAGTTCAAATGTATTGCTAATTGATAGAATTTCCTCTTTTTGTAAGGCTGAATAGTATTCCATTGTGTACTACACTTTTCAAATCCATTCACTAAGTTGATGAGCAACTTAGATTGTTCTCAAAATTTGACTCTAGTGAATAATGATGCGGTAACATGGGAGTGCAGGCATCTCATAAACATGTTGAATTATTTACTCTGTGTATATACCCAATAGTCAGTTTGCAGAAAAAAAGAACCAAAGCATTATAAAACCAGAAGTGCTATCAGGCTCCTACAAGAAATAATAAAAAAATGAGGAACTTCATGCCAGTCCTCAGGGTGAATTAAAAAAGCTTGTATTTTCAAGAACCAAGGTTGCATCTACTAAATCAAAAATAAATGTTACCCTTTTACTGATCTTTTATATTTTGTAATCAGTGTGGGAGGACAAGGATTAGAACTTTTATGATGACAGATAAAATAAAAAGTGAAACTGCTCTCCAGATAATTATATTAGGTTCCTACAAAGTATGGCTATCCTCTTTAACCTCTAATTGTTTCTTTAGCACTATATCTTAACTATAATCTTATAAACAGGCTCAGATTCAACTTAGATTATAAACACCCCAAATTTAAACTTTATGCTAGCATTCGGCAAGCAATTAATCCATTACACATGGTGATAGGTACTAAGACCTTTAAGAGTTTACTATATCTGAACTGTTTTTAGTTTTCCCTTCTAGAAAATCTTTAATATTATTCAGAACCTTCATTCCTAATGCATATACTTTCAATATAAGGAGAATTCCCCAAGAAATAAATACAGAACTATCATTTTGTTAGGTTGGATTATTATACCTTAGTTATTTTTCTTTAATATACCTTAGTTATTTTCTTTAATATCTGGGTTGAGGGAGTATTATTTTTCATGTAGTGGCTGTTTACTCTTGATTTATATTTTAAAATATCTCTATCAGCTTTTCTCTCAACTGCAGTATTCAACTCAGTGTTTTTGAAACTTGGGACAATCAGAAAATTTGGTGTGATACTCTGATAGAACCACAATTCAAAAACAGAATTTTATATGGAAAGTATATAATTATACTTTGATCATAGCAGAATTCATACAATGCTCCTTTTGAGCATTTCTGTCTAGGTGAAGGATTTCATTTGTATTAATTGAGACATGCCATTCACTGTTTTCAGCTTCTCAGTAAAGCTATTAGTAGTACTTGGGGTTATTATTACGGTTTTATATTTTATATTGGCTAATGGAAATGTAATGTAGAAAAATAAATTGAATGGAGTCTTCTCATTCAAGCTACATTCATCACTTTACCTATTAACCAAAGGGTTCTGTTTAGAACCTTTCAAGAATAAGGACTCAGGGTTTGGTTTGCTGCCAAAAATAAACATTAATGGAAATATTTTGGATCTTGGTAGTTCAGAGAGCATGTGAAGACCTAAGCATATCTGTATGATGTATGTTATTTGAAACATGTTTATTTAAATAATACTCAAATTATAGATTAGGAAGATTTATAGAACTTCTTCTTTAAGGAAGTCAGATAGGAGAAAGAGAAGGATATCTGTCAATCTTGTGAGATAATTCTGTCAGTGAGGTGACAGTGAACAATAGCACTAGTAGCAGTATTTGTTACCTGAACTCATGAGATCCTTCCTCTAGCAAGAGAAATTCAATAATAAGTTTTCAAAATAAAGAGCTGGTATTGGAGAGAAGAGCCAGGAAGTTGCTTACTAAAATAGCCCTCCCAAAATGGGTTAACTTGCAGCATATGTGTTATGGCTGTGAATATACCCTGGATTAGCTATTGTTTATAGGCTGCCTTCAAGAAAAGTTTATTTTAGAAATAACAATACTTAAGAAGAAATTTTAGAAATTATCCACTTGTCTTACTTGTACTTTACAGTATTTTTTAAAAAGAACATACCAGTATTGTTTAACAGATGTACTTTATTTGAATATATTTATATTTATGTTAAATATACAAAGTATATTGCAACCATAAAATTCTTTCCCACCGAATCCTTCTTTCTTGGACCTGGGCCCATTTGAGCACCATGTACAGACACAGTTCTCTTTCAGGCTGGAGGGAAGGAGTAGTCTTAACTGAGTATAAAAATCTCAAGTATCTTTAAAACTATTACAAACAGCATCAGCCTACCAGTGATTCTGCTGTTAGGTAATCTTACATATTTATTCTAATCTCTAGGCTCTGTGACTTTTTTCTAACACCAGATCCTAGTGATTTCCCCAAGCTATGTGTCTAAGTCATTAACTTGTATCTGTAAACTCAATCCCTAATCACCTACCTGTTCAAGTTACTGTCTACCTCAAGTTCAAAGGCTCCTGGACTGCCTGGTACACCTGCACTTAACTGTCTCTCTGACTGATCCTGTGACTAGTTGCAAAAATGTGTCATGAATTATTCTTTTGTCCTTCTAAGTTATTTATATGTAAAATGAGAAAAGCCTCTGGATATATGCTAATCATTATGTGGCATTCATTGCATTTGCCACCCAAAGATAAAGGTCTTGCTGTGTAGAGTTTATCTTACAGAGATGCCAAGTGTGATGAAGCAGCATAAGTAGAGTTCACTTAGGCATAATCAAAATTTGTCTAAAAGAAAACTGGAATATATGAAAAATAAATTTCACTTTAAGGATTTAAATTTTTAATTTATTTAATTTTTAATTTAAGTCATTATAAAGTATATTTATATATGTTCATTATCATTTATATTCTGAAAACAAACTTGCTATTATTGATTTATTTAATTTTTAGGGTATGAACTGAGTTTTAGTTAGCTAGTTCAGAGTTGTGGCATGATTTTTTTTTTCAGAAAAATGGTAAATTCAGATGAAATGTAAGAGTGTCATGATTTGGTTAGGATTAAATAAAAATGAATATTTTCTATAATCAGTTGCAGTGCACAGATGATGATAATTCCAACAGAACTTGGCCCATGAAGGAGTAAGAGGCAAACAATATAAAATAGTACTTGCAGGAAAGAAATCAGAAGCACGAGACATCAAGACAGGTAACAAGAAAGGGGGAATATCAGCTGAAATAAAATGTCAGCCAAGATGATTTCAGTATGACATAATTATATTCTAAGGGAAGCTCATCTCCAATTCATCTAGTCTATATGAGACTGAATGACTAAATGAAATATAAATCATAGACTAAGGCCAAATCTGAACATATGTAGACAAAAGAAATAAAATATACTGTACATTTCATAAAGATATATTTGTCATGTAACTACTGTCTTTCCAGCGTATAAGTTAGTACAAAAGCAAGTATTTTAATTAATTAGTGAATGTTTTTAAATGAGAAAAGAGTGACTTTAAGAAAGTAGCTTTGGGGATGAAAGAAGAAAATTAATTTCCAGATTTTAATGCATTATTTATCTTTACATAATATAACTAAGTGGCAGTGCATGAAAAATCTCAAGTTGCATTTCTCCAAATATAATCAGTCTGTAAGAATTCAAGGTAGTGGCTTAAAGGAGACTTATTAATTTGGTAAGCAATTGTGTCAGGGTTAGTCTCATGCTGTGCACAATTAACTTCCATGTATTATGGCTTATGTGCTGTAATGCAAAGCCTTACTATCCAACTAAAATGCAATCAAATCCACACATCTATAACTTCTTTAATGTGTTTCTACTGATGTTAGTCCAAATATCTTGGTGATTGCCCTCAAGATTTTGCTAAATGTATTTGTGTGTGTGTGGGTTCTCTGTTGTTGTCTTGCATGCTGATAGCCATCAATGAATTCTAGTAACAAATTTCTAATTGTCACCTGCAGCAAGAATTAATAAATAAGTCATATTGGTACTATATCTGGTCTTCCTTGATTTGGGTTCCTAGAAGAGGGGAACCTCACAAATTTCTATATATATTTTTAAAGATCATAGGTTAAGGATTTTGTTGGCATAAAAACAATATTTACTGGACACACTAAATTCTGTATCATCTTCCCTCTTATTCAGAAATAGCTTTCTGTTGCAGTTCCAATTCCAGGATATTTTATTGCATTCAGGGATGATGAGCTAATGATGGTGATGAGATATTAGAATGTTTGAAGCATTGGTGATGAATCCACAAGATTTCTTGTAATATTTAATAGTAAAATTATAGCGATAGCAATTTGTTGATCTATTAGTATTTGAAGAAGACAAACCAAAGCCTACATCTATTGAATAGTGTTTTTCCAAACTCTTATGATCTACGGGTTAATAAAATAAAACTAGAAGGATATGGCAAGCTATCTTATGACACTTGGTGTTATTTCTGTATCTACTGATTCCTGAGGTAAACAGTATTTTGATTGTGGGTAGCCAACAGAATTGAAAGTCACTGGCCCATAGCAATGGTCTCAAAATGTACTGTACAGGAAAATTTTCCAAGGAGTTTGTTTAAAAAGAAATTAATAGAAAAGTTAGAAAATATTATATATATCTCCACCCTATGGTATGTTGACTCACCAGGGTTAATATGAGATCCAGATTTTTGCTTTATTATCCAACATTTCTGATGACTATAATGTAGATGATCTTTGTGTTATATTTTGAAAATTCAATGTTCTTATAGAAATAGAGGAAAGTGACTATGAGCCTAAACTTTCTCTCTCTGGAAATAAAGGAAAATAACCACTATCCTAATTTTTTATTATTCCAATTATTTTATAGGCCAAATCTATTGGAAAAAAATGAGATTGAATAAAGTCATTAAATAATTTGGTCCTTAGAATAAAACAAGACAGGACTACTTATTAGATTGTACCCATTAATTCATTCTGCATTTCTGATTGCAGACAGTTACCATTACTGGATCTGTAGCTGGAAATGGAAGCAGTCTTGATGACCCATCATAGATCTTGTCCAGACTGCTCCTGGGTCTGTCATTTGTTTTGTTTTGTTTTGTTCTTTTTTTGGTTATCAGGGTGGGGGTGTCAGTGGAAGTATGTTGGCTTTAATTTCTAAGCTGTACAGTGACAATCTTTCTTTTGTGATCCTGGTGCAGTTCTCTCAGGGTGGATGACCATTCTGCTTCTTGTCAGAGCATGCTAACTGGTATCTCTCAGAAGCCTGGTTTCTCTGTAATTTTTCTCCTAAATCTAAACCAGTAGAGTGAAGGACTATCTATTTTTTCCACAACTAATTTATATTGTATGAGGGAACTGTTTAGGCATACTGGTACACATATGTGATCCCAGTACTTGTGAGACTGACACAGGATTGCAAGTTCAAGGCCAATGCACAGTAACCTAGAGAGACCCTTTTTCAAAATTAAAAGGGCTTTTGGGGATATAGCCCAGAGGTAGAAACCCCTGGGTTCAATCCCCAGTACCATATACACAAAAAAGAATAGAGTTTAATCTTGGTTATTAATAAATATAGCATTCTAAAATTATGTCTGATATATGGTAAACTGTTTAGCAAAAATGCCTACGTACCTACCTGAAATAGTTAGATTTCTTATATTTACTATCCTCTCACTTTTGCATCTGAAGGGAAAAAGGGTAAAATAGTTTTGAACATTTACCAAAACATAGATTGAAACATTTGTTTTTTTCTCCAAGATATTGTCATAACTCACAGAGAACAATGAGGAATCCCCCCAGAAACAAGACACATTTTAATATGCTTTTCAACATTATTATTCAAAATAGACTAATGCTTCTCAGAAAAAATATGCTTATAGAATTGTTTGAACATGCTATGCTTAAGGAAATATGTCAGTATGAAATATGATTTGAGATTAGGAAATATTTAAATAAAAACACTTCTTGAATCATAAGAATAATACTTACCAAGATAATTTTAATTATTTATGGAAATATATTAAATGATAGATTATATAAAATTATTTATCTAATTTTGGATACATAGGAACTTAAAAGCTACAGAAGCCAAAATTCAGTTTCAAAGTTATTGCAAATCACTCACAATTGTATTTGGTTAGATAATAGAGGAGTAAGGAGACTAAATATGGCCATATTGGTTCATTCCATAGATATTATTGATTACTATGAGATAGCCATTGTACGAAAAGCCAATGTGAACATGGAAATTTTGGGAAGAATTTTTATATTCTCAAATAATAGTCAATTGAAGGACTTTTAGCTTTAGGAAATATAACAATTCATTCCATATAGGCTTGTAATAAAAAATGATGGGATGTTTGCATGTATATGGGTACATATTCATATCTGCATATATCTCATTAAGTTAATAGTCAGGTTTTACTTAGTTTTTAATGTGCTTTATTCTCATAATGAAATTATACTAATGTACATGAGAATTCTAAACAGGTAGTAACAATCCTAGATTAAGCAATTAATTATTTTTAATATTTCTTCTTTAATAAAAGTTTGGTCAAGTCCAATTGTTTCTAAGAAAATCCAAAAAAAAAATAAAATGAAGATTTGTTTGAACTATTAGTGACCCATCAGTTGTTATAAAATATTTAATCCTTCATATTTTAAGTTTTATTTGAAAATTTGATTGATATAATTGGCTATGCTATATAATAATAAATTAGTTTTTAAAAAGTGTTCCTAAATTCCTTTGAGATTAGGTAAATTGGTTGTGTTTACAGCCTTAAAAAATAAGACATTTTTTATTCCAGTCTGGATTGCACGCATTTTCCTTATTCTTAACTTGTGTGAATATCTTAATGCTTTAATTTATTGTAAAGTTTTATAAGGCTAGTAATTTAGCTTAAACACACTAAAATATTGAGGTTCAGATATTTTTAAAGTGATATTATAACTTTAATTTTTGCTTTTTGGTGTATATAAGACACAGTAACTGCTTTTCCCAGAACAATCTGAAAAAAAAATGGAAATTTCCTAGGGACAAAATATGTGCTTATCAAAAGTTAGAGCTGTCTTCTTGAGCAGTCTTCAAAGCTGAAGTAAATAAGACATGAACTTTAGCTTCCCAGCAGGCTTTAATTCAGAAATTGCTGACCAAATACAAATGTCCTAGTCTTCTGTCATAAGGTTTGTTCATTACCTTAGTCCAGCCGAACAGATTAGGTGTGAAATATAAAATTCAAAGGTAATGCCTTAAAAAAGTGACAGCCTAAATATTTTATTCAGTAGAAATATGGATGACTCTGGATTGGTATTTATTTATTTCATACTGTGGGAAATTAGGTAGTAAAATGGTACTGCTTATAGAATCTATTTAATTTAAAATCAAGTTTTATGATGCTTTATTTCTAAAATTATAATTAATATTAAGGTAATTATTGTGTTGGTTTTATGTCAGAATACGATTCATATAAAACCATGTAAACCTTTAAGTCTTGCTGTATTAATTTTTTTATAGCTTCTTATTAGCATCCTTCAAGCAGGAAACCAAGAAAGTGTAGGATCCTTCTAAAATCTCCTGTCTCAGAAATCACTTTTTCCCTTTCATTATTCGTGCACAAAAGGCTATTCTATTTCCCTTACTTTTATACTTTCTTGTTCTCTTGTCATTCACAAGATCAGAGAGGCATCAAGCATAGTTTTTAGATACCTGGGCTTTAATGCTGGAGTTAAATCCAAATGCTTCTGCCTTTTACTGCTTCTGATTCTAGATTTTTTTTTAACTTTTCAGGATTTAGGATTTCTAACTGATAAAATGGTGATAGTTATAGGTCCTCTAGTTTTTAATAAGTTTGCAATAAATTATAAATTATTTAATACATGTACATTTAGCAAAGTGCTTGGCACAGAGAAATCATTCCAAATGTGTCAGATAAAATTATTATTAAAAATACAGGATTTAAAAATGAGACTTGAGGTCAAAAACAATGTATAGATTCCAATACTTACATATCTTAAAGTTAAGGACTAGGCAATTTCCAGCATAGCTTGTAGTCAAACATTTTTAAAACCTATTTGTCCATCATTAGAAATGTCCAATTTCAAATATCATAAGTGGTTGAGGTTGGGAAATCTGTAATAAATTTTGTTTTATTGGAAGAAAGAAATGTTTTAGCATCTAAGACACCAAAGGGGTAAATCAAAGGTTAATCATTCATTTTGGGAGCCTTAAGGACAGTAAGGAAGGCCGTGACTAGATGTCTTGAGATAGGACAGCAGAAACAGCAGAAGCAGGTTGGTAGTGTCTGGGAATCAGAGGTTCACACTCCATAGTCTAGATGTGGAGCAGGAAGAATGAGACTGTACTGGATTCTTTTTTTTTTTTTTTTTTTTTTTTTTTTATGGTACTGGGGATTGAACTCAGGGGCATTCTACCTCCGAGCTATACCCCCAGCCCTATTTTTTATTCTTTATTTTGAAACTGGGTCTCACTAAGTTGCAGAGTGCCTCACTAGGTAGCTGAGGCTGGCCGCGAACCCGGATCCTCCGGTCTCAGTCTCCCAAATGCTGGGATTACAAGCGTGCGCCACCACGCCCGGCTACTGTCCTGGATTCTTTAGGAAAGAGTTCTACCTGCAAAGCTCCAATGACTTCCTGGTGTTGTGGTGTGATCTAGGAGCTAAGGAAGAAATTAAAAACCACTATCTAGAAGACATTGTTTACTTCAGAATTGAAAACTCAGCAGAAGAACTTCCTTAAAATGGTAACATAAGAGAGAATCAACTTTGATCATCTCCCATTCCCAGAAGGCACAAAACCTTTATCAAGACAGACCAGTCTTAAAAACTATATCCCTGTCTACTTAATCACTCACTGTATCTGCTTGATTTTGATTGATTCATAAATAGCAGCCCAAAGTGACAGATAATGAAGAGAATCTAAATACATCTCCCTGCCATACTGCAAGCTTTCAGACCTTAAGAAAAAATCAGATTCATGGGAGAGATAACTAACTGCAAAGTTGTGTGCATTTATTTAGGTTATTGTCTTGAATTAGATATTCTAAATTTTTGAAATGGTACATTTTATGACTAAAAAAGGCAGATTAATGCTACTGCTTGAGATTTTTATTGAAGTATGGGATGAAAGTAGCCCATAGAGATTTTTTTGAAGGGAGAATAGCAGAAAAATAAAATCAAATAAAAATATACATAAATAAATGAACACATAAAAATGTATAAAAATAATAATGCCCAACTCTTTCAATAAAATCACCAAAATAAAACCAAATATGCCCTTGAAAACTTTGTAATGCACTCAGAAATTATATATATGCGTGCATATATATATATATATATATATATATATATATATATATATATATGTTGTTGCCCTTCCCTCAAGAAGCATGAATATGGTAAAGAATATGATGAAAATGTTCTGGAAGTTAAGAAAATGGAGTTTTTATTGCATAGTAGAAAACCCAATGCACCTGTGGACAGATATAGAGATCATAATCTGGTAGTAACACTACCTGAGTGATCTCTAGTAAATATATATTTATATATGTATTTGTGTGTGTATATATATATATATGTATGTGTGTGTGTGTGTGTGTGTGTGTGTGTGTGTGTGAAAGTAACAGTAAGGATTTGAAAGAGTATAACTTAAAATAAAGAATAAATATATCTGAACTTTCATGAAGAATAATAACCTTTCAATAGGACATTGTACTAGAGCCTAGAAAAATGTTGGTGAACAAGAAAACTACGGTCCCCAAATTTATGAAACAGTCTCGTCATAGAAATAAGTGATTGAATAGTTACAATAAAGTCATATTTTTTAGTATGCAACATACATTAACCTAAGGAACTCCATTAAATGTGCCATTTCTGTACCAGTAGATGAAGAATATCAGAGATACTTCTAATTGGAACTGTTCTGTCAACTGAGAAGGTAGTCACCAAGATCAGAGAATACTAGCTTGCGGGAAGTCCCACCAAGCGTGATGTTTTTGTGAAGTAGACATTTTGAGAAATATGTTTGGTAAGGCCTGTAGCACTTAGTTTGAGGAATGTTGGAATAATAAGGGAAGATAAAAGACTTGAGAGATGATTGTCAAGATCCTCTATAGGGACACAGAAACGTAAAATCAGTTACTTGAGAATTGCTTAAAATATTAGTTGAAATTTTGTCAACACTAGAGAAAATGTCATATTCAAGATCAATATAAATAAAGGTTTCATGCATAAATGAGTACCTCAAGTTTTTTTTTTTAATTGAACATAAGTTTTCATCATTTTTCATGGTGATATGGTAGGAACAATGCATTATAGTGAACACTTTGGAGTTGGTCTACAGCAACTGAAGTATTAATCTTCTAGAAATGTCATTTCTTCTCAACAAGCATTCAATGCTACATAAAGAGGGTGTTCATTGAAGTTTGATCATCTGGATGGGATGTATTCAAAATCCTGTCCTAAAGTCACCCATTTTCACAAGTTTAAGTCAGTTTCTAAATGTTCTCTGTTGCTTTCTCACAATGTTACAATCTTACTTTTTGAACTATTTGGCTCATTCAAAAAAGCAGTTTCCTAATGCAACATATATTGTTCTCTATTCACTTGTTGCCCTCTACTCCACATTTAATTGAGTGCTTTGTGTAGTTCTTAGGCTTAGTGTATATGTTCAGGTGAGACAGAGGAAGCAATTATCTGCCATGGTTTTGTTTTTTAATATTAGTAGCTTCCTTACCTGGGACTGGGAACTTAAACAGAATTATTCATTTAACAGGTTTTCCTTACACTTGCTTTATGAATTTCTTCAAGTCTCTAAACTTTTTAAAGATAATATCATCTATTTCTCTGTAAATAAGATGGCTAAGATAGAGAATATACCAGGTAGTTGCTACTATCCCCAACGTCACAGTGTCCTACGTCTTGCAGATTATTGTCATTTTGGCTTCCTCCCTCAGAAAAGAGAAAACTTTTCCCAGTAATAATGCAAAATCTTGACTCCATAGGGACTCTTAAACTTTCCTAAATTCACAACTTAACTTCTCTAAGGAAAAAAGGCATTTCATCAAAAAGTATAATTATATCTCAGAGCAATAATAAGTGTAAAACTCTATTAATATTTTGTTTTCTGAGGTTTCAATATACTTAGTATCTAATAAATGTAACTTTAGTACAAGTTTAAATTTATATGAAAGCTCAACCAAATTGGAACTCTGTAAAAGTTATCATTCTGGCCACTTCAAGATGAAAGTGTCACATCAGTAGGCTCCCTATATTTAACTTAAAAAAAGTGGTAGCCACTTCTGTAGCTCTTTTTAAATGCTTTTAAATGTCTTCCTATGTTCCTGTTCTTAATCATTCTCCAGCATCAGTAACCATAATGCATTGAATATTTTGTGTCAAGAGCATCACCTGATTTAGTTTATTGTGGATAGATGGTTCTCATGGTTCATAAGATTTTTCCCCTATATTTGAAGTTGCCATGGGTGTATTTTTGCAGGGTGGCATTCATAAATATAACATATATTAATACGTACATTCATAGAGATAATTATTCCCCTGAGTTCCTACTGAAATTTATGTTGCTCAAATTTTTAAAGCACCTATATCATATTTTTCTTTGAACAATTTTTTCTTCCTCTAAGATCAGGAATTCAAGATCATTATTGTGGTTCTGCAAGTGCTTTAACTGTGCTCTATTCATTTCCTTTGGCACAATCTGATATGACAGTGCATGTATTTTTGCCATTTATTGCTTTTGGACCGCTATATTTGTGATCACAAGGCTTTGGCTACTCATTCTCCCATGTACTCTTTTCAATGCTTTACAGCTACTGAAAGTATACCACATTTTTTGTTTGCTTTGAATGTTCATTTTTGTCCACATTTTGAGTAATTTACTAACTGCCTAGTTATTATATATAATTTACATTTTATGTTATATATAATTATTCACATATGTAGTTATTATATATAGTATTCAAAATTCCTCACCTGTTTATTTTCATTTTGCAGTTCTAGTCAAATATTTGTATTTTTAAATGACACTATATTTTAGTAGTAGGTTTAGGTTCATAACAAAATTGAAAGACTTTTATTCATTTTTAAAGCACTCCATCATGGAGAAGAGTATGGCAGTTAAGAGACAACAGTTTAGACCTTCAAGGAATTTAGCCTAGAAGAGAACAGCTACACAAAGAAATACATACATCATAGTAAAGTAAAATAATTACTCTTAGTGAACTAGTGTATGTGGTTTTGAATGAAGCATAAGAATAAGAGCTTTTAAATCTTTTGGGAGCAAATTAGGGAAGGTTCTTTAACAAATTGTATATAGGCTAATCCAAAAATGGTGACTGGGATTCTGTTTGCAGGAGAAGTAAAGCAAGCATACTCCAAGGAGAAAGGTGTGGAATGAGTAAAACTGTGGAAAAGTGAGAGGGTGAAGTGAGTGATCACAAGAGTAATGTATGGTAAAGATGATATGTTCTAAAAGAAAAAGAAGAAGTCCGGCATGTAGATGGGACCAAGACAGGAAAAACAGGATGTGTCTTGCATGCCATGCTAAGGAATTCAGAGTAAAGTTAAAACTCTGTACCAATAGGGTCACATCCATGGATTCAACCAATTGCAAATTGGAAATGTTTGAAAAACATATTGCATCTGTTTTGAATATGTACATTTTTTTCTTATCATTGTTCCCTATACAGTATGACAACTGCTTACATAGTATTTACATTTTATTAGGTAATATAAATAATCTAGAGGTTATGTAAAATATAGGAAGCACGTGCATAGATTATATACAGACATTGCACCATTTTATATAAGGGACTTAAGCATCTGCAGATTTTGGTATCTCTGGCTGTCCTTGAACCTGTCCACCACAGACAACAAAAGACAGCTGCCTATCTCTAAAGACAATATTTTCTAAGCTACATTCTCTTAAATATTTTACTATATAATGTTACTACACATTCAATGAGGGAGAAAAAAAGATGTTTTAGTGTCAAAAAGGTGAGAGGAATACTGAGTTAAAATATTTTTTTATTTCATGTCTTCTCTAATTCATTACTATGTAATTCACATCATGAATTTGAAAGTAATATATAAATAGTTCAATTATACCTTATAATGCCTTCTTTTTTCCATGAATATCATAAAATCTAAATTAGATTCATAGCACTTCTCATAATATATAATCATATATTTCTTTTATACTATATTTTTGCACATTATTTTTTCTTTACATTTCTTTTACCCTGAAAGCAGTATCTTTGTCTATTTTTATACAACTTTATAATCAGAACCTATTCTCTCTCTTTGTGTGTGTGTGTATGTGTGTGTGCACGTGTGTAGGAGAAGGAACAAGTTAAATTCCTATATATACATGTGAAGGCACAAATTTGTATTTTGGGTAATATTTAGAAGTTTTTATAATTAAAAGGAATTCAAAGAAAAAATGAGGAATTTTGAACAGAGAATTGAGGAATCAAATTTGAGTGTTAGGCTGCCTATTGAGGCTGAATTGGGTACATTAGGATGAATAGTACCAAGAGACTCCAGTCTAGGTGAGAGGTAAAAATAGGTAGAGGACTGAGAAATAGATAAGAACGTGGTTTAGATAGTTCAGTGTATTCATTCCTTCTTGCTGATGAAACATATCACCATATTTAGTATCTTACACAACACAAATTTATTCTTACAGAAGACTGATCTGAGTCTCCCTAGAAAAAAAGCAAATTGTTTGTGGGACTGTGTTCCTTTTTGTAGACTCCACAGAAGAACCCATTTCCTGCAAACTTAGTCAATATTCAAATTTAATTTTTCTTGCCCTGTAATTACATATTCAGAGGTTTCTAGAATTAGGATATGAAGAACTGGGGAGGGGGTTTATGTTGCCTATAATATCCAGGATGCAAATAGAATTATTATGAATGGTGAAGGATGAGTCAGGGATGGCACTATGTCATGAATATGTGTTCTCCAAAATTTAGATATTGAAAATGTCATAGCATTGAGAGGCAGAACCTAGAAGAGGTGTTTAGGTTATGAAGGCTCCTCCCTTTTGAATGAATTAGGTGCCCTTTGAAAGGTCTTGACTGAAGAGACTGGTTCTCTCTTGCCCTTTCACACCTTCTGCTATGTGAGAACACTTAAAGAAGATCCTCACTAAACCCCAATACCTTAATCTTGGACTTCCAATCTCTAGAACCAAGAGAAATTAGTTACCATGCTCTATAAATTAGCTAGTCACTGGTATTCTCTTTCAGTAGCACAAAATGGACTATGAAAAGGTATATGGGATACTGGTATAGAATTTGAGGACTTTGGCAGATGCTGTGTTCCAGTCACTGAAATAAAATCAGGAAATGAGGTTCATTTGATAGAAGAAAGTCAGCTCAGATGCAAACATTTTAACTTTGAGGGAACTTTTGAATTGTGTCTGAAACATAAGGTAAAATGATGCTGTTTGGGGGATTGATAACACTGAAATAATAGTTGAAACCACCAGGCTGATAAATTTTCTCTGAAAAACATGAAGGCAGAAGAAACAGAAAATAACATTACTAAAATATATATAATGTATGCTTTTCAAAATATTGCAGTTTTAGACTATAGAATGAAATTTAAATCACTGAGGTAGAAGAAAACTATTACTGTTAAGATAAATTTCTCGGGAACTATTTTATTAAGAAATCAACGATTTTAAGTTTTAAAGCTATTTTTATTCTTAATCAGTATAAAAACTGTGGCATAATTATATCAATAAAGGGAAATCTAAAAAGAGGTAATCTAGTCAACCATTTGTGGAATTCATGCCTAAAAGTTTATATTCTTTCCAAAACCATGGGACATGATTAGAAAATGTCATTACCTGTCCTGACTTGACATCATATTAAAACTACATATAGAATTGGGATTTTAACTCACACATAAGGATCATTCTTGGAAAAGTCATGCACACTATTTTGTAATTGAAGCAGATACAAACATAGAACAATTTTCTTTCTAATGAATCAAAATTAGACTTTCCAATATTCTGTTAATAAAGATGGGCTGTGACTATGGGCACTACAACATGTCTTATAAATTGTGTTTGAAATACCAAAGTTTTATCTGACGATCAGGTATATTTGAAAAGTAATTTAAGTAGAAAAACTTCTCGATGCTTATTCATTACTATTCAAAGCTGAGAACTTTAAAATGGGTAGATAAATGTATTTATTTCTTAAAAGAAATGAGCATTTTTAATAAGTAAAAACGGGTCACTTCTTTCCAGTAATTTAGTACTCTTGAAGAAATCTTTGATCTAGAACTTGGTTTCTTATATGGAGTTACCTGCAGGGAAGGAGAATCCCTGGGGAAACATATCATCAGTGAATAAATCTTCCTTCTCATTTATAAATTATTCTCCCAAATACCTGATTAGTAAGAATCAGTCTCCAAATGTGGAATCACTCCTCCATAGAGGAATATCAGTTGAGCTCCTCTGCCATGAAAGCTGAGGACTTCACCAAGTTTCTCAATGTTATACATTTCTTCCCATAATCCATGGTCCTGGGTAACTAGTAAGTTAAGAAAACTGATCAATGCCCAATGAATACCTACGTCTGCTTTCTTATGTTTAATTAGACTTGAGAAACCCATATTGAATAAAGTATTCTCCATTTTCCTAAATGCTAAAATGCCATTATCATTTCTATTGCATTGACTTTATTGCACAGGATACTGGTAATAAACAATTTGATAAGAATATTTAATGATTTGCCTTCCCTATGGGTAATGATGATAATAACAAGAGTTTTTTATTTTATTTTTATGCAAATAATAAAGCTTCCATCTGTTATTCTTTTCTGTATACTGAAGTAATACTGATCCTGGCATGGGTCACATTTGTAAATGTTTCATTTATGAGCCATTCCTTCTCCTGACTCCTCTGCTGCACAGAACTATGCTGAAAAACATGAGCTGTCTTACAGATCATGTGCCTCTCAATTTGACATCACATTTTCTCTGACACTTCCTCAATGGATTCTAATAGAAAGTTGCCCCACAAAATTCTCATGTCTTTATCAAATAATTGTAATAAAAGCTCCTTAATGTGTATATGATATGACAACTGGTTGTCTAAATATTTTATTTGAGTGTTCACATTCTTCCTCCCCATTTCTCCTGTTGTAGACTATTCTGTCCCACAGGCAATATTACTTACCGTATTGTGCAGTACAATTCAATTCACTTAATCAGAAGACTACACATGAGCCGGGCGTGGTGGCGCATGCTTGTAATCCCAGAATTTGGGAGGCTGAGACCAGAGGATCCGGGTTCGAGGCCAGCCTCAGCTACCTAGTGAGGCACTATGCAACTTAGTGAGACCTGGTTTCAAAATAAGGATTAAAAAATAGGGCTGGGGGTATAGCTTGAAGGTAGAAAGCCCCTGAGTTCAATCCCCAGTACCGCAAAAAAAAAAAAAAAAAAAAAAAAAAAAAAAAAAAAAAAAAAAAAAAAAAAAAAAAAAAAAAAAAAAAAAAAAAAAAAAAAAAAAAAAAAAAAAAAAAAAAAAAAAAAAAAAAAAAAAAAAAAAAAAAAAAAAAAAAAAAAAAAAAAAAAAAAAAAAAAAAAAAAAAAAGACTACATATCCTTTAGGCAGTCAAGAATGTTAAAATTGTTGGGAAAAAAGTTAGTAAATTGCATTGTTATTTAAATTATACTTTTGTAGGATTTCCCTAGAATGCATATTATTTTGTGAATAGATTATCAAGTTTTATGACCTGATAACCACATTTCATGAGCAGTTCACTGTGAAATCTGAGTGTTCATGAGCAGAGTTTAGTTAGTTGCTTTAGAGAAGACTTCAGTATTGGCAGTATGATTCTACCCATTTTATAGACAAATGGAGCTGGTATGGACAGCTGTTCTCGAATCACCTGAGTCCAGATAGGGAAATCTAAGAAAAACTTCATTGTGCTTAGATTTCTATTGAAGACTCTTTAAGTCTTCAGTTATCAAGATAAAAGGGAGAGTAAGAGGCAATCCTGACCCATCACTTAAGTAAACTTTTGTTTGTTCCTCTTACTTTTATAGCCCCTAGTTATCCCAAATAGAGTAGTTAACATAATTATTACAGTTAAAAAAACCTGATATTTATTGAGAACCAGATCAGGTAGATACTTAATGCTTAGAGAATGATTTGTTTTGGGTAAGAGATCTTTTTAACAATTAGGATAAGAATTATGGCTTGACCAAGATTACACAAGCAGACAACATCAGGGCCAAGTATAGCACATAAGATAGACATAGAAGATAGAAACTAAACTGTGTAAATTCTTGAGACATGACAGAAATTGGAGATCAGAGTTTCAAGAATTACTTTTCTGTATATTTGTGCAAAAAATTGCTTTAGTGTGATTTGCTGTCATCCATAGCATGACATAATTTATATTTTTAACTCAAATAAATAAATAAATAACAGAAGGAATAGGGATAAATGAATATTCATAAGCACACTTGTGCACATTGTTTTCTTCATGGATGGATGCTTTCAGCAGGGTATCCAGTAAGCTGAGGAAAAATTGAACACTATTCACAGACAGAGACAAGGATAGATGCAAAGGATTTGGGATGTGAGCAGCCTGAAAGTACTCCATGGAAAAAGTGTTGGCACCACATTGGAGTGTAGAAGAGGAGTCCAAAAGGCACAAAATATGTGTGTATTCTCAAAGACCATTCTGTGCTCAGAGCATATATGTATTGATTTTTTTTTAATGGTACTGGGGATTGAATTCAGAAACATTCAAACATGGAGCTATACTCCCAGTCACTTTTATTCTTTTTAATTTTGAAACACAGCCTCACTAATTTGTCGAGGGTCTTTCTAAGTTACTGAGGCTGACATAGAACCTAAAATCTGCCTGTTTCAGTCTCCAAGTACTGGGATTATAGACATGGGCCACTATATTTGGATTGACTTTATTTTTTCCAGATAATTGTATGTCTATTAAACTTTGTCTCAGAGAGATCATATCTAAATAGACCTTGATAATCTTCATGAAAAACTAACCAATAGCCATTTAAATTTCAAGGACCTGCCTTCTAATTTATCCTGCACTTTTTCTTCAATAGTTGGTTAAAGAATGTTTTCTTTTTCCTTTAAATGAGGTTCTTGCCCAGACCTCTCTTCAATTGACTTCATTCATTCATTCATTCATTCATTTTAGTCAACATATATACACATACAGTCTTTGCCCTTGAGGAACTTATACTTTGTTGGCTGAATTAATATTGATAATTATAATATCTTGATTTGACTATACTTCAAAGGACAACATTTTGTCTTTTCAAAGTTGTTATATATATATATGCTTCAAAATTATGACAACACTATCAAGTTTGACCTGGAAATATTTTGTGTCTGATGACTAACGTTTGGATTTTAATAATGTTGACTTCTGATAGTGTTTAATTCATTTTTTAAATCTTCCATTCTATGTAAAGCACTCTCTTCAGAAAAATTTAATAGACATTTCTTGTACTGGGGATTATTTTGGAGAGTATTTTACAGGTAGACAATTATAATTTCCCATCTCAGTGACTCCTGGGATGCATTTCTACAATCTCTTTAATCCTTGGCACTTCTACAGAAACTAAGATAAGTGGTCCAATTAGTGACAGTTTTGATGGTGATGTCGATGTGATATTGGATGTCTGTCCTTTTAGAATGGCAATTTAATTCTACGCAGTCTCCTAAATAGCTGGAGCCTTTCTTTGTCTGAACTTTTAAATAAGGGCTTTTTAATCTGTTCTGCTATTTACATGATTGAATAAACTATGTTAGGGGAGTTGACACAAAATTCCTAATAGTGGAAATGATAAAATGACAACCAGTACTCCTTGAAGGTAGACATTGCATCTTACAAACTGTCTATATCCTACAATTTCTAAATGTAGATCTTAAATATAACAGACTCAATATTGATTTAAATAATGTCAAAATGTTTTATAAATATATTTTATAATAATATCAAATAACATTTCTGTTTTCCAATATTCTCTACTGAGGAAAGTTAAAACATATTTCCATTAAGTCTATGTAAGTAAAATGAAGGGGAAAAAAGCAATATGTGGAAAGAACTCCTGCTTTCAAGGAGAAAAAAACATTTACTCATGTAATTCTTTCTTATATTCAAACAAATGTAATTTTTCCTTCTAAATGTGAATCCACTATTGTTTATTTTTTAAAGGAAAAGTTTTAGTAGGCTTTTTATACCTTACTTTCATGGTATAGAAATTGTTTTGTATTGAAATGGCCATTATATTGTAGATAGAACTTTGAATTAAAGTTATAATCTATTTTACCAGAGATATAAAAAAACAATAATTTAACTGTATTTCAGACCTTAAGTTGAAAAATTCAGAACATTTATTCAATATATCATAAAACTGGCTAATCTAGGACTAAAACCAAATAGTCCTTTCTACATATTTATACTCTATGTGATTACAAAATGCAAATAATATAGATCCCAAAGGAAAGGATCTAATATATTTATATATTAAAATGTTAGAATACATCAAAATGAAGTGTTTTATTTTACAGAAGGGATATAGACATGATTTCTGAAAAATATATCCTTTGCTAATGGAGTAGAAATTTGAGAGTATGGGTTCAAAATTCAAATTAGACTTCTTTTCTCTAATTTGAGAAAGTTATTTGACTTCATTATGTATTTATTACCTTATCTTTAACAATAGAATATTCAAACTTTAAGAGTAGATAAAATTAGTCATTAATATCACTTATATTAAAAACAAGGAAACTAGCAACAATAGGATTAAGAACAACCACAATAAAACAAAATGCTATCAGTATAACTAATTAACAAATATCGATCTCAGCTTGTAGATAAAAGTAGTTTCATTATTTTTAAGCAGAGGTGATCCTCTTTGGAAGATGTTGTCTTGAAAATAATATCATTAGGTATAGAAGCACACTAAAGGTAAACTGAATAATCCTATGTATGCTTAAAGTAACATATATTAGATTCATGTTTTGTTTTGAGGCACTAGCGACTGAACCTAGTGGTGCTTTATGGAACCAACATAGGTGTCCATCAACAGATGGAGGAATTACAAAATTCTGGGATATACATCCAAAATGATATCATTTGCAGGAAATGGATAGATCTGGGAAACATTATGTTAAGTAAGATTAGCCAGTCACAGAAATTAAAGGTCATATATTTTTTCTCATATGTAGAAGCTGGGGGAGAATTAGGATACCAGAGAGATTTCAGATAATGGAGGAGAAACTCCTGTGGAACAAGGGAGATGGTCTAGGGGAAGGTGAGGTCGGGGAAGAGGGAGAATCAATGAAGTACCACTTCCATTGATATTGTATACATATGTGAAAATAGCAATGCCAATCTCAATATCCTGTATGGAGAAGGGGGGAGGTAGGGAGGGGGCCATGGAAAAGTCTGCCAAGTGCTGTGTACATGTATGTCGCCATCACTATAAACTACATTATGATGTGAGACTATAATGAACAAATAAAAATATAAAAATAAAAATAATATTATGTCATTTTCAGGGGAAAAAAAGCTTGGATAGCTAGGGTAAAGCATGGAAAAAATATAACATTCAAATAGACTACTTCTAAAAATGCAATACATGAAGCTTCATGTTTGTTTATAAATTTATAAAGTATTCTTTGATTATATCTGGTCATATTAGAAATATTTCTTTTGTTATTTTCTTTTTCTTTTTCTTTTCATAGCTAAGGGAGGTGAAAAAGAGTCTTTTGATTCAAATCTAGAATATTATAACCCTTCACTACTGTTTTGTTACTGAGTGATTTAGAAACTTAACTTCGCTTGCTAGGCTTTCGAGTCTCTATATTGAATGATTCTGTGAAAAAACACCTGCTTTTTTTTCCTCTCTTTTTCAGGGGTGTGTGTGTGTGTGTGTGTGTGTGTGTGTGTGTGTGTGTGTGTGTGTGTGTTGAATTTGCTAAAGTCTCCCAAATGTGTTTTTAGTTTCATCTGAACTTTACAAATGTTGAAAAATTTTAGTAGTAAGTTCACACACCATTAACTTGAATTTTAAAGCAAAATTATTCTAAAAGAAATATTATTCTAAAAGAATAATTTCTCAGTGAGTTAATTTACTTCTTGTTTAATTTTTCAAAATGATATATAAATAAAATCTTTTTTATTGTTTCATTTGAATAGTGATGATATATTATGTACCATAAATCAATACACTAATTGTTTTAAAACTAATGTCCCTAAATTTACTATAAGGGAAAAAGATGATAAATTATTCAAAGGCAAAAAATTAATCTTGAGCTTTTGAATTTTAGGCACTCATTCTTCCACATTTACCCCAATACTATCAAAGTTCCGTTTATTAATATTTTATTTGAGAATCCAATGGCATTTTCTTATAATTTCCAAAATACTAAGTAAAGGAAATACTGAAAAATTAAAAGATTTTTTTTAGAGAGAAATGGAATATACTGGGAAATTTTTTCAAAAAATTAATAGAAAAATTAAAGTAGTTTTACAAACATATCCTATGCACTAGGATGCTCATTTAGCACAGTGCATGTGTTCAGAAGTCTGTTTTGATACTATCAGCCTGGTATTTATTTTTTGGCTCATCAAATTTCTCATGACATCAATAAATAAATTTTTCAATTGTATTCCTTAAATAAGTAATATGTGTTAATACTACTATTTGAAATATTATCATTAAACAGAATGCAAGAATATTGATTTTTTAAACTAGTTTTATGTCAATATTTTTCTTGCTGATATGTTTACAGTAATTTTGCACTCTGGTAAGGACTAGATAACTTTTGTTTAATGCCAGTAGGAGGAGCTCTCACCTTGCTGGGTTCAATGTAATTAGAGTGTCTGGACCTGAATTTGTGGGGGTTTTGTACATGAAACAAATGATAAAACTAAGACATTTGTCACATATAATGTTATTAAAAATTCTGTTTCATTTGAATACTAATGCATCATTCATTTTCTGAAATGCAAATTTAAAATTTTACTGTTCTTAGGAATTTTTAAAAAATATGGTTGCAGCATAATGAAAACAAAAATTTAAGTAAATCTTGTTTCTGGAAGTCACTAAGAAACAAAACAGTCCTTCCTAAGCATCTATGTTGTTGTAGGTGTATACATTTTTTTTAATTTTATTTGTTTTGAAGTGAAGAGACTTCACAGTATTCAATTATAACTATCAAAAGTAAAGCAAACTAAATATGTTCTAAGAAAATAGTAATTATATTAAATACTCAATCTTTTGGTTATAATTCTATGTTTGATTCATGTAAAGGAAATCTGGTGCTAAATTTCAGTAGGAAGGATTTTTGAAACACTATCCAATAAGCTCCTTATTTAAATTTCTTCATTTGCAGACAGTACCTGCAAATTTTCTGTATAAATATCTGATGGTAAATTTAGGTTCAGACTTCAAAAGACTTAAAATCTGCAAAGGAATTTGTGATGTTTATACATAGAAATTAAAAGAGAAAGTAATAAATGAAAATTTGTATTTGAACTTAAAATGTTAGGAAGAAAAGCAATACTACTTAAAAATTTTAGAGCAGGATGTTTAAGAAACATTCTCTTTGACTAGAGTAAAAATCAAAGTATTTATGAATATTTTTGAAAGGAAGACATGCAAATGGCTAACAAGTATATGAAAAAGGTGCTGAGCATCACTAATCATCAAGGATACGCAAATCAAAACCAAAGCAAGATAACAGCATGCACCTGTTAGTGTGGTTATTATCAAAAGTCAAAAGAAAAAAGTGTTGGCAAGTATGTAAAGAAAACAGAACCCCTTTTATACTGTTGGTGTTGATGTAAATTTCTTCAGCTATTATGGGGAATATTATGATGTATTCTCAAAAAACTCAAAACAGAATCACCATATGATCTAACAATTCTACTTCTGAATCAGAATCAGGATCTTGAAGAAATATCTGCATTCCCATGTTTATTGCAGCATTATTTAAAATAGACAAAGTATGAAAATAGCTTAAATGCCTATCAAGGGATAAGAGCATAAAAATAATGATGTATGGCTACAGTGGTGGAATATTCTACCTAGAAAGGAAGGAAATAATGCCACATGGATAGACTTGGAGGACATTACACTAAGTGAAAATAAACCAATCATCAAAGGAAAAATCCCATGTGAATTCATTTAGATGAGATATCTTAAACAGATTTATAGTAACAGAAAAAAAAAATGGTGCGTGGTAGTGCCTGAGGGGAAGAGGAAGTGGGAAGATGCTATTGAATAACTATAAATTTTCAGTTATGCAAGGTAAATAAACTCTAGAGATCTCTCTAGCATAGTGCCTACAATTAGCAATACTGTATAAGCACTTAACATTTTTGTTAAGAGGAAATATTTCAAGTATTTTTCAGGACAAACACACACCAAAATAAAACCAAAGAAAACAAAAACAAATAAATGGACAGAAGGAACCATCTGGAGATGGTGAATATGTTTCCTCTCTTTATTATGATGATGGTTTTATGTGTGTATGCATGTGTCCCAACTCATCAAATTTTCGTGTATATCAGTATAGCTCAATAAATCTGTTCAAAGAAAAGAATAAAAGCCATCAACCATTAAATACTGAATACATACTCAAGACATCAGTCACTTAACAAGAAGTTTAGATCCAGGCAAAATAGATAAATACTGGCAGACCAAGGTGACCCATGCTTGTAATCCCAGTACTTGGAAGGCTGAGACAGGAAGATCACACTTTGGAGGACAGAATTCAGGTGTTTTAGAGAGACCCCATTTTTAAAATAAAAATAAAATAGGGCTGGAAGTGTAACTCAGAGGTAGAATGCACTTGTGTTTAATCCTTAGTAACACAAATAATAGAAAAATGATTGTTCTTTATATAGTTTACGAGATCATCAAATAAGGATGTTTTGATTTTTTTTGCTTTTATAAAAATGTTATTTATTAAATTTATTTTCAAATATGTAATGTTTTGGTACATGTGCTCATTATGTAATGTTTAAGTTAAGTTAAAAATCTTAATCTCAACTTTTATGTTTTCTTTATAGTGATAAATTTCAAAAACTTTTTTTCTAGCTATTTGTAATGTACAATGTATTATTACTGCCTATTGTCTTTCCCATGGAATAGAACACCACTCTAAATAAGTACCTATATTTAAATTATCTATTATTCTTTCTTCCTCTCCCTACTCTCCCTGACCTCTGATAAAGACCATTCTAACTCTCAACTTCCATGAGATTTTTTTAATTCCATCTTTCAGTGATATTATATGGTACTTGTCTCTTAGTGCCTGACTTAATAACAGGATTTCATTCTTTATGTGTCTGGTAGTATTCCAGGGTGACTATGTACTACCTCTTCTTCAACTCCTCAGTTGATCAGTAATTTTGATTTTTTGACTATTATAAATTATGATAAAATTAACATGGGAGCAGAGATTTCTTTGTGGCATACTGATTTCATAAAGACCTATTTTTTGTGTATATGGCACCGGGAATTGAACCCAAGGACATTCTACTTGCAAGCTACACCCCCAGCCCTTTTTATTTTTATTTTGAAACAGTGTTTTTCTAGATTAGGGAGAGTCTCACTATTTGCTGAGGCTGTTCTCAAACCTGCAATTCTCCTGTCTCAGCCACCCAAGTACTGAAATTACAAGTATAAACCACCATACCCAGCTTACAAAAATCTATTTGAAAGCACAAGTAAACCTAGGGACTCTTTGGAGATGACTTGGGTAAAATAATATTTAGAAAGTCCTTAAACAGTGAGTATTAAGTAGTATTGTCATTTTCTCCAACTATTAAGGAAATCATGACATATTAAAGAAATATGAATATGCTAGATAAAAATTATTAAACTTGAGTTCCCCAAAGTAGAAATTGATGTTACATACTTCTGTATTCTTTTGAATAGTAAACCCCCAAAATGTAAAGGACATTTATTGAATAATAAGATAGGCTTATTATGTTCAGAACTTTTTATAGTGAAATGTTGAACTTTTTCTCTAATACGTAATATTATTTTTGTTGCATTTAATGAACCCAGATGTCATTGTGTGTGTGTATATGTGTGTGTATGTACCATCCACTGAATTTTTATCTATTATTTCTGCTACTTCCAAGCATGTTAAAACTGTATGTTAATATGGAGTAAATTAAACTATAAAGAACGTCTTTTAAAAAGCTCTAGCCCTTTATGATGTCTTTTATTTCTTTTTCTGATGTTAGCAGCCACAGAAAACCATTAGCTAAATATATCAATTAATTACAAGTAGCAAATGGTATAACCTAATTCAGTCATTCCCTCTTCATTTATTAACTGGAATATTTCAATAAGAGAAATGTCCTTCATTAACTATTTTGTTATGCAGAAATAGTTCATGTAGAGAAAGCAAAATAGCATGTTTTACTTTTTTCAGTTTATTTCCCGGTTTAAAATATAATTCTTTTCTAGCATTTTTAAAAAGTTAGAATTAGGTATTTACAATTACTATGCATGCATAGATTTTTAACATGTTTGAAGTGTTTCAGTCCTTTACTGTCATTATCCTGTGTATGGTCAAATTATTTATTTTTCACAGTGGAAGCCTGGTTCAAATTCATTCTGGAATCCTTTTGTTATATCCAAAGTGGACACTGATATCTTCCCTATTTTCTAGTAATATGGCTATGAAACACCACAAGCAGAGTTGGCTGACAAATTATAAAAATAAAAATAAACAAACCCTGATTCTCATCAATCCACAAGATATAACCTACCAGGTTAGAGAAATTACAGGAAATGGAAGAGTATAATTAATGCTGTATTATGATCAGTTAAGAAAACCTAGAATGTGAGCAAAACAATCTACTTTTTTCCCAGTAAATCAGTTTCATGTGGTGAAATAGTAATTTGTCAAAAAGAAAGATTCATATCAAAACAACAATGAGATATCGTTGCACACATGTTCAAATAACTTTAAAAACTAGATAATATCAGGATCTGATATGTGGAGAAATTATAAACTATTCAACTATAATACAATCAACTATTGAGGATATAAAAACTCCATAGGCAATTTGGAATCTAGTTTGATAGTTTATTTAAAAAAATAAATCTTTTTCATGTAAGCTAGTAACCCAACTCCTACTTATTTCTTCTAGAGTAATGAAAACATAAATTTGTATAAAAATCTGTACATGAAAATATTTCGTGGATTTTTACATAACATGCCATAGCTGGAAATAGCCCACATGTCAACCAGCTAGGGAATTCCATATATTGGAATAATATTCAGCAATCAAAAGGAACTGACTGTTAATACATGAAACAACATACATAGATCTCAGATGCATTGTGCTAAGTGAAAGAAATGAGGCTCAAAAAGGTACCTGTTACATGATTTCATCATTTGATATTCAGGAAAAGGAAAAATTATAGGGACAAAGATTAGTGGTTTCCAGAAGATGGAATGGGAAAGGGATTCACTATAAAGAAAGAGTCACAAGAAATATTTTGGGGGTAATGGAAATATTTTTAGCCTGATTGTAGCCATTGTTATATGGATTGGGGGTTCATCGCAATTCATAGAAACGTGAATTTTAAAAAGTTGAATTTTATTTCAAGTAAAGCATACTTTAATGTGACTAACTGAAAAAAACTATAATGGGAGATTTAAAAAGCACACTCACTTTTGTTTTTTTATTTTCTGTCAAAATAAATTGAAACAACACAAAATGTTAAACATTGATTTGATATTTGATCACTTTACAGAATTATTTATATTAATGAATTAAGAAATTGTTATATCAAGAACTCTGTTTTAGCAATTAAAACTGGAAGTTTTATACATAATATTATATAATTACTGGAATTTGCTTCAAAGATATCTGCCATTGGGAGAGAGGTAAGCATGCATAGATGAAACAAGATTGATCACAAATTAGTAATAAACTGATGAGAAATATATTAGCGTTCATTAAACTATTTCATTTTTTTAAATGGTTGAAAATGTCTACAATATAAATTAATTAAAATTTATAGATCAATTTTGCAAATGTATATTTAGTGTATAGATCTTAGCCATACCAAAAGTATATTCTGATAAAATGAGTACATAAAATGTAATGCCAAAAATTTTATGATACTTTCATATTTTAAAATGTTTTAGTAAAATGTATCACAATGATTGAAATAAGATAATTCTTATGATAGACACTAAAGAGCAGATGTCAATGACATAACTAACAATGTCATTATACTAAAAGTTAAAAACAAAACAAAAGACAGAGCCTAAGGGAGGCATGGTGGTGCGTGCTAGTAATTCCAGTACTTGGAGGCTGAGACTGGAGGATCACAGGTTTGAGGACAGCCTCAGCAAGTAGTGAGACTCTCATCAATATAGCGAGATCCTGTCTCAAAATAAAAATAAATAAATAAAATAAAATAGAGGTAGCGGCTAGCTCAGAGGTAGAATGCTTCTGGATTCAATCCTCAATGCCACAAAAAATAAAAATAAAAAAATAAAACTCCTTTAAAGATGAAGTGAGGCTGATCATGAGATGCCAAAGCATTGTTTCTCAGAGTGTTGTTCATTTGTTACTTGCATCTTGGGGGCCTGGAAAGTAATAATTAAGTAATAAGTACAGAATCTTGAACACTATATATTTTCCTGGTGGAAATACTACATAAACTCTTGACAGCTGATTTCCATCTTTCTAGCATTGATTCTATGGTTCCACTTTTTAAAAATAATCCTCACTCCTAGTTTCCACTCCAGAGATGGAGAACTGGTATACTCATATCTCAGTTACTTTATAGATAGTATTCTAAAACAACAGCAGCAAATCGTTTCCATCACATTTGATTGAAGACCTTCCCTCATCCTGGAGTCACTCAAATTGTATCTCCTTTGTGAAGTCCTCTAGACCTGCCTTTTCAACCTTTGTCTGAGTTAATTCCAAGAGTGTTATATAGTCATAGGTTTTAGAATTTAATATAATATGTTCTTATTTGCTTACATGTCTGCCTTTTTTTCCCACACTCGACTATTTTTGGTTAAAGGAAAGAGACATTTAGTTTTTATTTTTGTTTTTGCTTCCTTAACCAACTATTATACCAGTACATGTAATAATGAAGTATATGCTTTGAATATAATGTTTTATTCAAAATAAGTTATTTTCATTATATATAGGGATATTTAATAACACAAAATAAAAATACAGTTTTTTAATATCTTTATTTTTCTTTAATGTGATATAAAACTATATATAAAATAGGGGAAATAAGCAATGGTCTTTATTTTATTACTTTCAAAATCTTTTATTAAATTACCTTTACATTATTTTGATTATTTCTTTCAGTGCTGTGCGTTTTAAAATTTACTTATCACTACTTTCAGGCATTTTATCATTGCTTAATATTATATTAAACTAATATTTTATATATATGAGAACATTTTAGTATGAAGCTGAGTAAAGGTAATATGATGGGTAATAGTAAGCGTAGGTGATATTAATGATTTAAATAATTTTACCGTGTTTTGCATCAGTTGAGAAATTCATGTAAGTCTTATCTATTTAATTCCAGTTGTGTTGCTTGATACAACAACTGTGCTGGGAGAGCTAGGATGGAAAACATATCCATTAAATGGGGTAAGTTTAAATACCTTTGAAAAATTCTCATTCTTGTTAGGTTTTTAGGGTATTTCGTAATAGTTAAAAGAATAGTAGATTTTTTTACTCTATTTGAATGAATTTTGGATTATAACTTAAGTTCTATAGAAAAAAACAAAATACAGCTAAACTGGCAATCAATGGGAGCGATATATAAACGTCCATACATTTAAATTAAAAACTGTTCTTTAATTTTGTGTTTTTACAAAGTAATATTAGAATTCTCCACATATATTTTCTTCAGAAATAAAATTCTATGTGTAATTTCAAGATACCTTTTTGTATATATGTTAAATTTGATAATCTTATATATATATATATATTTGTGCATAAAAACTTTGAGTATCATAAGTAGATTGTACTGATATTAACAATTTTGTTTTGATATAAAATATGAATCTACTAAAGCAGTATGTGTATTTGAGCTTGTTAAAAAAATGTGTGTCATTATTAGTTTTTGCTATGTAGAAATAGTTGCTTATGAAGGCTTATAAGGATATATAATTTACAAAATACAGCTTTTCAGGTACTAATATTTAGCTATGTGTATAGTTAACTTTTATGTTTTTATTTTTTGCATTATTTTAACATTGAAACATATTTTTACAACTTTTGTTGATATTAAGCTAATTTAATAGGGTGTTTTGAGAATATTTTTATTTTTTATATTTAAACAAATTATTCAATAATAGAGACAAATATTTTCAGGTACATTTTAGTTAGTATTCCCCAGAAATTATATTCTCTTATTCATGATACTATTTGTTGATGTTTTTAACATTGTTTCTACTGTTATATCTTAAATTTAATCTGAAAGAAAAAGTTGACCCAAAGATGATTTTATTCTTTGAGAAAATGTCACATATTGCCACTTGAATTTGACATTTTTCATCAAAATCTATTCATTAAACATGTATTTTCAACTAAAAAAAATCTTATGAAGAGTTAAATCTTTCCATCTTTGTTTAAAATCCTATTGTCTTCTTTGGATTTGTTTCTTTTTGATTCTTTGATTTTTTCACTTTTCAATTTATTCTAATAGTGCTATCATGAAACTATTTCTGAGAAATAAGTTTCCTAAAGTAAGGTTTTGCTTTAATCATCATTTTTATTTCCATAAAAATTAGTAAATACTAGTATTGATTTTAATAAACTCGAATTGGTATCAGTTGAATATTAAATATGTCATAATTACCATTAAGAAATGACTGAAAAATGTTTGTAGAATAGCCTTCCAAGAAATGCGTGTACGTGTATGTGTATGTACACATACACATGTATATACTTTCTTCAGCATACTAAATAACTTCAAGCACTTACCCAATAATTAAGCATTTTAGAACCCCCTTTTTTATCAGTTTTCTGGATAAAAAAGAGAAAAAATATTAGAGACATAATATGACTGGCCTCTTATAGCTAAGAATCATTCAGGAAACAAAACATTTTCAGTAGCTGTGCTCTATCAATTATTTGGCTTGATCGGGCTTCATTTCAGTGAAAACTGGTTACCATGAGACACAGAGACTTAGAAAGTCATGCATGAAATTGCTGCAATCATTTTAGTTACAATTTTGTCTTAGATGTTATGAAATGCAGAATTTTCTACTTCTGATTTGATAGTTATGGAAGGAGAAGGCAGAATTGTCTGGAAAATAACCATTTACCTCATAGATTTCTATTTACCAGAAACTGCCTAAACATTTCACATTTTAATTTTTTTTTTTTTTTTTTTTTTTTTTTTGCGGTACTAGGGATTGAACTCGGGGGCATTCTACCTCCGAGCTATACCCCCAGCCCTATTTTTTATTCTTTATTTTGAAACCGGGTCTCACTAAGTTGCGGAGTGCCTCACTAGGTAGCTGAGGCTGGCCGCGAACCTGGATACTCCGGTCTCAGCCTCCCAAATGCTGGGATTACAAGCGTGCGCCACCACGCCCGGCTACATTTTAATTTCATAATGGCCCTTTGAAATATGTCCTACTTGTATTTTATAGTCAAAGAATCTCAGTTTTAAAAATGAGAAAGAAGGCTGGGCATAGTGGCGCACACTTGTAATCCCAGCATTTGGGAGGCTGAGACTGGAGGATCCAGGTTCGTGGCCAGCCTCAGCTACCTAGTGAGGCCCTCCACAACTTAGTGAGAACCTATTTCAAAATAAAGAATAAAAAATAGGGCTGGGAGTGTAACTCCGAGGTAGAATGCCCCTGAGTTCAATCCCCAGTACCGAAAAAAAAAAAAAAATGAGTAAGAATAAGAAACATAAAATACCAAAAGGTATTAAAACAATGGTTTCTTATTCAAAATAAGATATTTCTGACTCTAATGCTTGTGTTTTTTTTTTTTTTTTTTTTACCATGGTACTGCTAATAAATGAACATTGAAAACTTTTTAAGAAGCCAACTACTTGTATGTAATCATTGCTTAGTTGATTCAGATTCAGTTCCCCTTAATAAATATACTAACAGTATAGATTTACATCTTGGATATCACATCAAGATTACCAAAAGAAAAGAAAGGACATATAGAGGAAAGAGGAGAATATAATATGAAAAAAATAAATATGACACAATGAAATTGAAAAGGAAAATATAGTTATACATTTTTTAGTATTTAGCACATATTAGACTTTGCTCAAAACACTTTGCTCACATCAATTCTATAAATCAAGTATAATTTATCCTCATTTATAGATGTAGAAATTGAGACTCAGGTGCATGCAATCACTTTCTAACTTACTGTTGGTACGATCTATATTACTTTTAGATTATCCACCATATGATAATCTACATATGGCAATTATAAGCAGTAGGAATATTTAAAACTGGGAGCACATGGACATATTTTATAAAAGCAAATCAAATGAAACTGTAAAACGGACAGAACAGGTTAGTTTTAAAGGAAACTTTCAATTTAAATTCTCTTTAAATGAAGAGAATAGATTAATGACAACAAAAAAGCTAAACTTCATGCTATTTATAGTCTAGTGCAAGTAAGGAACTAATCAGTAAAGATTTCAAAGTAGCCTTTGAATACAGGCTACTAAAACTGTTAAGAATGAAAATAATCTTGATATCAATGTTCGTTAAATAACCTGTAAGATCCATGCAAACCATTGATCAGTTTATAAGATTTAAACCATCATTTATATCTATTTTGTTAAAGATATACCCATTTACTAAATATATTAGATATATAATAATATATCTATTTTAAACTGTATAAATTTTTAAGCTCTCAGTTTTATTTAGTCATGCTAATTTGAATGGCTATTTTTAATAATGATCTTTTTCAGGTAATAGGTTTTTTATAAATATAGTATGGATGGGAAAGATAACTCGATTATGTAGTTGTAAATCTGTGATATGAAGTATATAAAGTATTTCTGGGAGTAATATATTTCTTAGGAATAATATTTTAAACTGAAAAGTTTCTCCTTCTGTAATTCCATTGGCCTATCTGCCTGCCTCCCTCTCTCCTTTCCTCCTTCCCATTCTCTCCCTCTCTCTGTCTCATTCTCTTAAAATCGCCATTGAACAGTAGTATCATGCTGATGCCGCTATAGAAGTAGGTATTCACTGCATGCCTGTGAACAGAATCACTTATGGTCATTTGAGTAGGAGGTGAGTGTCCCTGTGGAGAGTGCATGGAAAATGGATGAGTAATCTAGAGTGAATGATGTTTTTGACTTGCAAAGGTGTAAATAGAATATATGAATTTTCTAAAACATTTACTTGTATCAATATTAAATTATACTTTATTCTGTTTTAAGCATTGTCAAGAATTCATTTTAACAAGCTTCTATTTTACACTTCTCTGTGCCATGTTCCCTGTCATGTGCTTAAAATAGATTTTCTGCCACCAGGCAGTTTTATTCCATAGAAATCATGCTACATAACATGTAGTTTTGTATAACATTTTATTGAAAAATATTAAGAGAGAGAATTTCAATGTCTTAGTTAACTTAGTGCATATTTCAGTTTCAATAAATAAAAGTAAAAATAAAAACTTTCTGAATTTATATAAACAAAATTGCAGAAGTTTTCTTTTGTCTGGTACAATAATTTAGACCCTTGGAATTGAAAGGCCTTTGGAAAACTGGGAAAAAAAGATGTTCAAGATATAGGTAACATGGTATTTTTGATATATTGAGAATAAAGTGAAGTTGAATGATTTTATTTGTATAGAGGCTGGAGCTTGATTTTAGAAAAGTTGGAAACACTAGAGAATTTGGGAACCAGTGGTCATCAAGTCTTAACCCTGTGCTCTGTCCAGTGTTAAGAAATTTATGTCTACAAAATTAAAAATTCTAAGAAATTTATCCTATGAGAGTCTTTCATTCTGTATCTGTCGATGTAATACACTAACAAAATTATGATACACTAACAATATTATGTAATACACCAGCAAAATAGCTAACAGAATGCCATAATAATCAACAAAGAATGAGCATTAATAACTGTTTTTGTGTATAAGTAAATACTGAAGAAATATTTTCATAGACACTGTGTATAGGCAAATGTTCTGGCTTTTCTATTTGCTGTGAATAACTAATAACTTTAATCCTAAATCTTCCTCTGCAAAACTGAAGGAACCATTTCAATTTTTAAAATATGTAAATGAGTCAATTGTTTTGAAAAAAGTCATACCATTGTAATGCTTAGGAAAACAACCCCACAAAACTACTTCTTTAAAGTAACTATGTACAGAGGAAGAAAATAAAATATATTTCTCCTGGGATTATTTTTGTAATATGAAAAAAAGAAAATAAATGTTTAAGAAATGTTAACTCTCATGTTTACCCCTTTCCTTTTAATGCTTTTGCCAACTTATTTTACTTTTAGATAGTATGCAATATTATAAATGAAGGTAAAATAGAATTATAAAAGGACCAGAGGTTAAACATAATATTTGAAATCCTTAGTACCCATTACAGACTGGGCCATCTTATTTCCACACATCAGTGAGCATGTCATATTAGAATAGCTTTGCTCAACATTAACTTTGAGTAACAATAAATAATGGCTATCAACCCAACAAATAAAAGGCTTTTCACAATACAAAAATGGAATTTCATGATTAAACCCTATTTTGTTTCCTATGAGCTTTAGTAATTATATTTGATATTTTTTGAAATTTAATAGCCAGGTATTTACTTTTTAGCTTTTATACTATAATTAAAAAGCCAAGTAGGTTGTTTGGATAGCTACATACTGGTTATTAAGTGTAATTATACCTGAATAAAACCTTATAATTATAAAATACAGCACTTTACAATATACTATAAGATATTACTTAATCTATACTTAAATTTACATATACTATTATACTTAGTGTTGATATAAAGAATTTGGCATGTGCATGTGTGTGTGTGTGTATATGTACATGTGCACATGTGCACATGCAAATGCACACATGTGCTACTGGGAATTGAACCCAGGTGCATTTTACCTTTTACTTCTGAGCTTATGCCCTCAACCTTTTTATTTTAAAACAGGATTTCATTAGTTGGTGAGGGGTCATGAAATTGCTGATGATGACCTCAAACTTTCAATACTCCCAAGTAGTGAGATTAGAAGGACTCACCGTTATGCCCTCTGTTGTCTGTCTGTCTCTGTCTCTGTCTCTATCTCTATCTCTCTCTCTCTCTTTTTGAACTCACACATTTATTAACAACTGATTTTCTTTACAAAGATTCCAAAGCTAATCATTAAAAAAAAGAGATGTTTTTAGCAAATGGAACTGGAAAACTGAATAAGCATATGAACAATCAAACAAACAAAACAAGCCTCGATTTCTACATCATACCCCATAAGTAAAAAGTAATTCAAGATGAGTGTAGACCTAAAAGTAAAAGGCAAACTATAAGACTTCAAAATAAACTTCTTCTTGACTTTGGTATAGGCAAAGATTTCCTTAGAATCCAGAAAGAACTAGTTGTAAAGGAGAAAAAATGTCATATATTAGACATCAAGAGTTAATAGTTCTACTTATCAAAAGATATCATTTAGAAAATGTTTGGGCAAGCCAAAGGTTGGGAGAATATATTGACATTACATCTGGAAAATTACTCACATCCAGATTATTTAAAAGCAACTCAGAGCCGGGCGTGGTGGCGCACGCTTGTAATCCCAGCATTCGGGAGGCTGAGACCGGAGGATCCGGGTTCGCAGCCAGCCTCAGCTACCTAGTGAGGCACTCCGCAACTTTGTGAGACTCGGTTTCAAAAATAAAGAATAAAAAATAGGGCTGGGGGTATAGCTCGGAGGTAGAATGCCCCTGAGTTCAATCCCCAGTACCGAAAAAAAAAAAGCAACTCAGTTTAAAAATGAAAAATGACTTGAACAGACACTTTACAACATATAAACAAATAGCACATAAAAAGCTGTACAAAATGATAATCACTAAGGAAATAAAAATTAAAACCACAGTGAAATATCACTATATATCCTCTATGACGAATAAAATTAAATAGACAGTTAACATCAGATTTTGGTGAGGTGGTGGAACAATTGGAACTTTCATATGTTCTTGGTAAGATTTTTATAATGAACAATCATACTGATGATAGAGGTAAGGATTTTGTTACAAAGTTAAATATACACCTATCCTATGACTTAGTAATTCTACTTCTAGATATTGACTGAAGACAAATGAAAACATATTTTCACTTTGTACAAGGACTTAAACAAGAATGTTCTCGGCAGCTTTATTCAAAATAGCCAATGTCTATCAATAGGATAATGGATTTAAAATTTTGTTATATTAATGCAACATGATATTAAGCAATACAAATAATAGACTGCTGTTACCCACAAATATATGAGTGTAACTCTAAAACATTTTGTTTGATGAAAGAAGTCAGAGAGAAGATCATAATTTCATTTACATGAAGTTCTTGAATGGGGAAAATGAATCTTTGGAGAAACAAATCAGAAAGATAGTTACCTTGCTCTGTGTGTATGTGTGTATTGATGGGAAAATTCATAGTGGAATTTTCTAGAGAAATGGACATATTCTGTATCTTAACAGGTTGATAGTGTAGACAGATGTATGCATTTGTCAAAATTCAGAATGTTTAAGATCTGTACATTTCATTGTGGATAAATTATACTTCAGAATTAAACATATCTCTACTAAACCGTAAATGATGAAATAAGTAAATAAGTAAATTGAGAAAAACATTGAATTGTATGTAATATGGAATACAGACACTATTTTGGTGGTGTCTGGTGATCTTCAATGACCCTGAAGTACTTCATTCTCACTGGAATGTGCATAAATCACTGTGTATCCTACTAAGTGCACACTTGGATTCAGCTGAGGTGGGGAGAAGCTCGAGATTGCTTGTCTAACAAGCTATAGCACATACACATGGTGCTGTTCCATTAAATATAAGATGATAACTTGATCGCCCTGCTCATTGTTAGGAACCATAAAAGATAACATGTTTCATGAGTAAAAGAGAAAAAATAAATCCTAAAAGTCTGCATCATATTCAGATACTCAGAAATTTCAGTTCCCTCTCATTCATTTATTTTAATTCAACAAATATTTTTTGTATGTGTGAATCAACCACCTACGAAGTCCTGTGTTAGGTTCTAGTGGGTTCAAAGAAATTCTGTCTTTAGGAAGCTTGCTATCTGGCCAGGGAGGTCATTACCATAACAAGAGGTAATTGTAGAGATGGGATTTCATTCTTTCTGGTTGCTGTATATGCACAGAAGAAAGGCATTCATCTGGCTTTGGCAGGGGACCCATGATCACAAGCAACGCTCATCATGTGATCTGCATCCCTGAACTACGAACAAAGAGAGAATCTGCATATTAGTTCTTGTAGCTGCCATTAACTATATATCCTTGAGGCAAACAAACTAATATGAAAGAAAGAAAATGACTTTTGGAAACATTCCCAAATCATTGGTCATCAGTGGATGTACACAGGTAATATATTTTTGAAATAAAGCCCATATCATATTAGCTGTGCTTTTTAAATTTGTGCCTCACAATTCTACCTTTAACATATCTGATTCTACTTTTAATGGTTATTCAATCTGTTCAAGTATTTTTCTTCTATTTAGTATGCCTTCTAACTTTTTGTTTAAAGGTGGACAAAATATACTGGGTATAAAGAACTTCAGTAAGTAGGATTTACTAATATGGTGGAAAGATGTGTATGTGTGTGTGGGTCTCTATGGTACTATGATTCTTAGTATTTTTCTTGATCCTGTGCCCTGGAAAATGACCTTCACTAGTGCATCCTCAATTTCTCCTTGTCCTCCAGCCCTAATGTGGGAGAGGATGACTAAAAGGAGGTGAAATTGGATGTTTCACTTCCCATCTGTCAGTTAGACTCTAATAAAATCCCAACAGGTTAGAATCTGATAAAATAATTTCTCCTGAGAAAAGACCTTACTGAGATGAAAAGACTCTGGCATAGCTGGATCATATGGTTGTTCTATTTTTAGTTTTTGGAGGAAGTACCATTCTAGTTTCCACAATGGTTGTACTAATTTACATTCCCACCAATAGTGTAAAAGAAATGTTATCTTATAAATAATATGTTTTCTCACATCTTTGTAAGCATTTATTATTTTTGTATTTTTGATGATTGGCATTCCAACTGAAGTCTGAACATTTTTTCATATTTGTTTGGCCATTTGTATTCCTTCTTTAGAAACCAGAAAGCTCTACATGCTGAACCAGACAAAATACTACATTTTAAACTTTCACAGAAATTATATAATTGATTAAAACATTTCTTTAAATACTTTCATAAATTATGATTTTACTTAATTTTTGTTCACTATTACATTACAGTGAACTGTCTGATTTTTTACTTTTTCTTTGTTTCACTCTTCATTGGCAGCTATAAATTTGTATTGTCAATCCCATTCCGTCTAAAAATAAGCTAATCTTATATGGCTTTGTTTGCATAATATTATTGCCATTATTCTTTACAAATAAATACAGAAAGGCTTCAGATATTTCCTATAGTTTGCAGCTGAGCAGTGGACTATGACACTCTCAGGAACTCCTAGAAATTTAGTTCCTCTAATCTTGACTTCACAGGCAAAGCTGTATACATTTCTGCCTCCAGAATAATTAAATTATTAACATGTTATTAGTCTATAATGAGAGGTACACTTAAGCATTTTATATCCTTTTCCATTTAATCTTAATAATATCTATGTAAAGTGACTTTTATCACCATGATATAGATGAAAAATCTGGCTGTTATACAAATTTCAGAACCTGCCAAGTCTGTAGTAACATTAACTAAGGGAACAGGTATTAAAAATCAGGATAATCTCAATCCCAAAGCCAGAAGTTTTATTCATTATAGGATATCTATAACCATGGTTTGATATTCCACATCACTTAATGCTATTGAAGGTATAAAAGAACTTATAAGCCTGATCAGGTTTAGGCTTACTCTAGTTATTATCTTTAGGAAGACATTCATTTTTGAGTCAGGCATGGTAGTGCATGCTTGCAATCCCAATACTTGGGAGGCTGAGATAGGAGGATTGCAGGTTTGTGTCCAGCCTCAGCTAATTAGTGAAGAACTCTACAACTTAGTGAGACCTTGTTTCAAAATAAAGAATAAAAAATAGATCTGAGGGTGTAGCAGCTCAGAGGTAGAATGTCCCTGGGTTCAATCCCTAGTGCCACAAAAATAAAAAAACACATTTTTGTATAAAATGATAAATGGTTATTGAAAAGTACTGAAAACATTAATTCATCTTTAAAAACAAAAGGATATTCCATAGCTAAACGTCGTTAACTATTATACACAGTTATTTAGTTAGTGGAATTAAAATATTTGGTGCATGTTTACATTGTTTTGATAGTTTTTGTCTTAGAGAAGAACTCAAGTATTTATTTTGCGTGTGTGTGTGTGTGTGTGTGTGTGTGTGTCTTAGATTTACTTCTTTGTGCTTCATATATTGTAACTAAAACTTTATTACATATCTACTATTGACCTATAGGTCAATGAAGTATAAAATGTAAACTAATATAGTCCAAAAATACGTTATAGAAATAAGTACATTAGAAATATTAAAGTGCTTATCACTCTCAAACTATCTAAGTAATTGTCTAAGCAAGAGGCTTGCTGAAGATTGAGTTATGGTTGGTGTTACAATGCCCTACTCCCTGAATTCATATCTTATCAGGATGACAGTAAATACTCATCTAAAACCATCTAGTTCATTGACTAACCAGCTACCTATTACTTCTCACATATGTATTTCCATACAAGGGTAATCAGATTCCTCGTTTAGCCATTTAGGGTTTCTATGTTAAGAGCCCAGGGAAAATAGAAATCAGAACTGAAAGATACGTGTAGAAAGGTTAGTTGAGGGGGGCTGTAATAAATTAATTATGTGCTAACTAAAAGTTCTGGGAGAACAGAAAAACAGTAAAGAAGAGCCATTTAATAGTAAGAGGAAAGCTTAGCAGCTGTGGAGGAAAAGCTATGAGGAAGGGAAAGATGGACAGTTGATATCTCTAGAGCTAACTGTGCTGCTGCTGAACTCCAGACACACTTCTTAGATATTCTTAAAGAGACTTCTTTGATTTGATCATTAGACAACATTCCCATGCATTAAATCATCACATTGAATTCTGTAAATACATACAGGTATTATATGTCCATTTTTAAAAAGTCAATTCTCTTGACATAGACTGCTAGATTATAAATTCAGATTGTAATACTAATAATAGGAATAGTGGTAATGAATAAAATTGATAATTACAAGAAGTGAAACAGTGGCATTATTTTGAGGCAGAGTAGGAAACATGAACAGCCATGGAAGGTAGAATTTCTTTGAGGAGAATAAGGAAACACAAATCATCCAGAGCTGCTGCTTTTTTTTTTTTTTTATCAACTTCTGCACAGGAAAATGGCCTCCCTTGTATGCAGCCTTGTGGGTATACAGGTGAATAAATATGCATAACTTATTAGAGTTCATAAATTTAAAAAAATATTTAATACCTAAGGAACTGTGATTAGTGTCACCTCTCTCTCTCTCTCTCTCTCTCTCTCTCTCTCTCCCTCTCTCCCTCTCTCCCTCCCCCTCCCCCTCCGTCCCTCCCTCCCTTTCTCCCTCTCTCTCTCTGCTATCTCAGAATATTCCTTCCCGTAAAGCATCCTCTGCAAAGAAAATGGATTGCTGCTATATTTTTCATTAGTTGAAAGAGCATGTAATAGATAATGATGAAATTAATTCTGTGTTAAGGAAGAGAAGTAATGGGAAAGAAGGCTACAGTGATTTAGGAAATCAGATATGAAGTGGTTTCTGATATCTGTGAATATGCAATTAGCCTCATATTCTTTGGCTAGCTGAAAAGTACCTAAGTATGGAATTATTTTCCTAGTATCTCTGCTATTATTTAATGGATGACTTTGATAATGTCTTCCCATAAACAAGTACTTTTTAGAAAGTATGGGGTTCTTTGGGCCAAATCTCCTTAACTTATATACCATAGTATCTTTTATTTTCCTTCCTTCCCTCCCTCCCTCCCTCCCTCCCTCCCTCCCTTCCTTTTCCTTCCTTCCTTCCTTCCTTCCTTCCTTCCTTCCTTCCTTCCTTCCTTCCTTCCTTCCTTCCTTCCTTCCTTCCTTCCTTCCTTCCTTCTTCTTACCTACCTACCTACCTCCTTCCTAGTACTTAGGATTAAACCAAAGGATAGAATAAGGTACATCCCTAGACCTTTTTATTTTTTATTTTGAGACAGGTTCTTATTAAGTTGTCCAGGCTAACCTTGAACTTATCACCTTTCTGTATCAGTCTCCCAAGTACTGATGTAACAGGTGTGTACCCACACACCTAGCTTAATATAATATTTTGTAAATTATTTTTTATTTTTAGAGTTACTTGCATAGTTTTAAGTCTCATACTTCCAAGGAAGTTTCCATGTTCATTTTTATTTTTTAATGAGATTCTGTATTGTAAAAATCTAAGCAAAGACTCTGGTTTTATCAGCAAGTTTTAACTAGAATTGTTAAAATATTTACATAATTTTATTTATTAAAAAGTCTATATCTAAATCAACAACAAAAACATATAAATGTCCTAAGAGATTATTAGTAAAAGACTAAACAACCATATAAAACATGTTATATTTGATACTTTATTAAATTTAACTGTTTACTAGTTTAAGCGATCAATTTATCCTTAGGCTTCAAGGGCAACTACCATATCTTGTTGATTCTACCTCTTAAAGATCTTTCAATCAGTCTCTATCACATTTCGTCTATTACTCTATCAATAGTTTGGCACTTTATGATTGCTTCTCCAAATTGCCATGATATGTCTTAAATTGTTCACTTATTGAGTCTCCCTCCAGTCCTTTCCTTCATTCTTTCCAGTACATCTCTCAACCAGGTGCCAGAACTGATCTTCTAAACTGAAGGTGTTACAGTGTCAATACCGCTATTTCTCTAAACCCTCTCCCCCTTACCTTCCATTTAACCTGTAGCTAACAACTGCCTTTCTCTCTTCATCTTCTGACATCACTAAAGGTCAGCCATCTCATTTCTGGATTTTCCAAAGTTGGTATTTTCTTCCATTTAAGTTTGTTTTCTTTCTTCTGGATATGGGATCATGCTGTTGTGTGTATCTGAAAGATCTCACTGTCACTTTTGCTCTCGCTCTCACTCTCTCCTTATTTGAATCCCTGCCTTCTCAATTCTTTCCATTTTCTCAAAGAATTATACTACCAAGGTAAAATTACTATATACTTTTTTTTGAACATCTGAAATTTAGTACCTATCACTGCATTTGTCTCACACTATTCAAATATCCGTCTCTTACTAGATTGTGAATTATTGCAGTAATAGATGCTTTCATCTCTGTTAGTTATGCAGCATAATTACTGCCATTTGACAGATGCTTAATAAATGTTGGTCAAATAGCTAAATAGATACACAGCAATGCTATTTTAGATAAGATATTGGTTAAAGTATGTGCTTTGTGAGTCTCAGTAGAAATGGAACAATTTGGTACTCCTTTGGGCAGATTCAGCTGGAAAAAATACTTTTTGTGAAAATTAAACTGAATTCTTATTCATCATGTGTCTGGAGTATTGGTAGAAAAGGTTTATACATTTTTTTCACTTTTGTATTTTAGGCAATTAAGTTTGTTTTCTCATCAATTTTCTCACTACAATTGAAGTTTAAAGATAGAGGAAAAGATATTTATCTGCAAAATAAAAAAAAAGACTATAAAAAGCTTATAAGCTATTTAAGCAATAACAATCAAGGCATAATACACTTTCAAAGAATTAATGAGCGTTTAGAACAGTTGATGATCTGAATCACATCTGGAAAATATTAACCCCAGAAGGTTATTAATCCTGCACCTTGTTATTAAGATGAGATTAAAGAGTACACCATATGGATCTTTGATGGTTGAGAGATGGACTGCAAATTTTAGAGAATTTATACTAACCAGTCAAGCATTCAAAAAGGCTAGGTCAGCGTTAAATGTTAACTAGGTTTTCAAAATCCTTATTCCATGTGATTAGTATTTTGAAGTAATGTACCATAGTAAGCAAACTTGATTCTTAAAATCATTTAAACTTTATTTTAGCAAAGCAAAACCTGTTAGCTAGTAAACATAATGCTTAACTTAATTTTACCTCCCCCATAATTAAGAAGCAATGCATACAGATATATTTCTGTGAAATTAGTCCTTCAAATAATATGAAAGTGGGATTTGTGTGTGCGTGTGTGTGTGTGTGTGTGTGTCTTTATGTGTCTATATGTTTCTGTGTGTGTATACAGGTGCAAACATATACATACATTTATGTCTCTTGCAATTTCATGCATCCTGCAGTTCATAATTTGGTGAGGTAGAATTAAAACTTTATTGTTGAATTAGATAGCTCAATTTAATAATGTTATTAATTTAACCAAATAATATGCTTACTTTTAATACAATGCTTTCTAGAGCACATTATAAAGAATTTCTTTATGCCCACCAGTTAGGCATTGTTCTAATAAATTTCCACATTATAATTTATAGTGAAGAAATAGGTAAAGCCAAAATATTATACTTGTTTTTATTCCATCTATTGAAAACCACTCTATTCATTGTTCGGATGATAATAAGCCCTGGTTTGCCTGCAACAGTCCTGGTTTATTTCTGTTGCCCTGGACTAACAGTTAATTATATCACAATCATTTTTAAAAGTGTAAAGTGAATCCTAGGAGGGAGAAAGTTCACACATACTACTCCATAATTTAGCCCACACCAGATATATTATTTCTTACTGTGCATTGATCAGGCATGTGTTAGTTCCTATCAAGGAAAGTCAGACATAGAGGGAAGTTCATGGAATAATCTGTGAATACATTTGTATGTGGAACATCAGCCTGAATCTCAGAATCCTCTTTTATTTTTTTAATTTATTGATGCATTATAATCATACATCTTGATGAGGTATAGGATGGTAGAGGCATACAAGCACATGGTTCATTTAGCTCTTCCCCAATTCCCTCCCATCTCCCTCATTCTTGTGTTCAACTTAGTGATTAACTTTGATATGTTTGTGAATGTACATCATATGTATTACCCACTTCCCTGCTCCCATCTCCCTCATAAAGATCACCTTGTTTACTCATCTAAGGTTTTTCCTTCTTTGCCTGGAGCCCTTCATATGTCCCATATTCTCTCTAGCTTTTTCATATTAGGGAGAACATACAACTTTTCACTTTTTGTGACTAACTTATCTCATTAGCATAATATTCTCCAGTTCCAACCATTTCCTTGCAAATAACATAATTTTGTTCTTCTTCATGGCTAAGTAAAATTCCATTGTGTACATATCCCATAGTTTTTTAATTCATTTATCTGTTGATAGACATCTTGGCTGGTTCCAAAATTTGGCAATTGTGAATTGTGCAGATATAAACATAGATATGTATGCATTAGTCTGGTAGTTTGGTTTCTATTCTTTTAGGTAGATACCCAGAAGTGATATTGCTGGGTCATATGGTAGGTTTATTCCCATTCTTCTGAGGATCTGCCATGCTGTATTTCAAAGTGGTTGCACTAATCTACAATCCAACTAACAATCAATTAGAGTTCCCACTTCTCCACACCCTCACCAGGATTTGTTGTTGTTTGTGTTTTTAATGATTGTTATTCTAAATGGGGTTAGGTGAAATCTCAGGGTAGTTTTTATTTGCATCTCTCTGATTGCTAATGATGTTCAACATTTTTCATACATTTGTTAGCCATTTGTATTTCTTCTTTTATAAAGTGTCTCTTTGGTTCATTTGCCATTTTGCCATTTTTTATGATATTTGTTTATTTGCTGGTGAGTTCTTAAGTTCTCTGTATGTTCTAGATATTAGTCCTCTATCAGTACCTGGCAAAAATCTTCTTTCATTCTGTCAGCTCTCTGTTGAGGTTCTTGATAGTTTCCTTGGCTTGCTGTGCAGAAGCTCTTCCGTTTAATGTAATCCCATGCATTTAAATTTATTGTGCCTTTGGAGTCTTGTTGAGGAAGTTTTGACCCATACCTATATGACAAAGTGTTAGTCTTCTGCCTTCTCCAAGTAGCTGCAAGATCTCTGGTCTAATTTCTAGGTTCTTTGACCCATTTTGGATTGATTCTTGTGCAGGGTGAGAAAGCAGGATTTCTCTCTATTTTTCTGCATATAGTTATAGTTAACCAGTTTTGCCAGCACCATTTGTTGAAGAGGCTGTATTTCTTCCAATGTTTGTTTTTGGCCCCTTTGTCAAAAATCAATTGGCTCTAAGTGTGCAGATTTGTTTCTGAGGTTTTTTTTCTGCTCCATTGGTCTATGTGTCTTTTTTTGTACCAATACAATGTTGTTTTTATTGCTGTGACTTTGTAGTATAGCTTGAAGTCATGTGTTGTGATGCCTTTTGCATGTTCTTGTTGCTGGGAACTACTTTGGCTATTCTGGGTTTTTGTTGTTCCAAATGAATTTAAGGACTGATTTTTCTGTGATTGTGGAGAATGACCTTGGTAATTTAATGAGTATTGCATTGAATCTGTAGTTCACTTTTGTAAGAATGACCATTTTGATGATACTTCTTCTGCCTATTCAAGAGCATCAGAGGTCTTTCTATCTTCTAAGATCTTGTTCAATTTCTTTTTTCAGTGTTTTATAATTTTTCTTGTAGAAGTTTTTGTTTTGTTTTGTTTTACCTGTTTGGTTAGGTTTATTCCCAAGTATTTTATTCTTGGGGGGATATCATGAGTAGAATTGTTTTCTGAATTTCTTTTTCAGTGGATTTGTGGTTGGCATACAGGAAAGCTTTTAATTTTTAGAATTTATTTTGTATCTTTTTTGGGTCTTCTAAGTATTATATCATGTCATGTTCAAATAGTTTCAGTTCTTCTTTTCCTATTTGTACTCCTTTAATTTTCACCTCTTGGCTTATTGTTATGGCTAGACTCTTAAATACTATATTGAAAGAGTGGTGATAGTGGACAATCTTGTCTTGCTCCTGTTTTTAGGGCAAACTCTTGCAGTTTTTCCCCATTCAATATAATGTTGTTGTGGGCCTATTGTATATTGCCTTCATAATGTTGAGGTATATTCCTTCTATTCTAATTCTTTGCAGTGTTTTTTTTGTTTGTTTGTTTGTTTGTTTGTTTGTTTTAGCAGGAATGGGTGTTGGCTTTGTGCATTTTGAGCATCAATTGAAATGATCATGTGATTTTTGTCTTTAGTTCTGATTATGTGGTGAACTACATGGGTTATTTTTCATATGTTGAACCAGCCTAGCATTCTTTGGATGGACTTGGCTTGGTCATGGTGTACAATTTTTTTGATGTAGTTTTGAATGTGCATTAATAGTATTTTGTTTAGCAGTTTTGTGTCTAAGTTCATCAACGATATAGGCCTGTAGTTTTATTTTCCTAAGATGTCTTTATTTGGTTTTGGTATTAATGTGATGTTAGCTTCATAGACTGTCATTGGGCGAGTCTTTTTTCTTTCTATTTCATAGAATAGATTGAGGCATATTGGGATTAGCTATTCTATAAAGGCTTTATAACTTCACCTTGGAAATCATCTGGTCCTGGACTTTTGTTTGATCTTAAGCTATTGCTGCTTCAATCATTTTGATTGCTATTGGTCACTTTAAATTTTATATATTTTCTTGATTAAATTTAAGAAGGTTGTATGTATCTAGAAATTTGTCAATTTCTTCCAGTTTTTCCATTTTGTTGGAATATAGTTTTTCAAAGTAGTTTCTGATAACTCTATATTTCTGCATTGTGAATGATGTAATGGAAATCTTCATAGCAAATCTCAGCATCTTAGGACATATTAATTTAGTAATTTCTCCCTTTATTCATGAAAATATCATGAGTGAATCAACTAGTCCTCATTGATGCGGTAGCTAATGCTACCATTTTGTCTAAGAAGAGAGTTCTCAACACATAAATTTAAAATCCTACAATCTTAAGATTTCAAAACTTAAAAATGAATACAAAGAAAGTATTGATTTTACATTACCTGGATTTTAAGAAATTAATATTGTAGTTATATGTTTTGAAGTAAATATTTCTAATAATAAAAGTATTTATGAATACTAATGATTCATAGTTTAAATTTAACCCTTAAATGGTATAATACTGAAAGTGAATTACAGTCTTTCATATTGTGTTAGTGAGCTTCACATTATAATAGCAAAATACCTGAGGCCATTAACCTATCAAGATAAAAATCTTATTTAGCTCACAGTCTGAAGGTTCTAGTCCAAGACTGGGCAGCACATTTACTTTGTGCCTCTGGTGAGGGTACCAGATGGCAATGGCAGTGAGTAAGTGATGGGGCAAATAATTTACAATATGAGCCCACAAACAGGAATAGAATGAAATCAGAGACCCCTTATCCCCTATGAAGGCATGTCTCCAATAATCTGAAGACCTCCCATAAGGTCCCACCTAAACTTCCACAGTGCCTCAGTGCTACCCTGGGGGCCAAGCCTTTACTTAGCACTTTAACTCTTGGCTAGAAGACACTCATCAAGCCATAGAGTGTTAAGTGTATCTTTTTATATTGATTACTCAAGTTATTTTAAAATATTAAGGCAATGGACTCTGCATGCAAAATTATTTTGAATACTTGTATCATAATTTACAAAATTGTGGGAATCCATCTTAAGGATAGGAAACAGATTTATACTGAAATGGGAAAGATATAATTGATAGAAGAAATCTGTATTAATGAGTATAGTAAAGGATCATTCAGCAACCTTACCAAAACTTTCCTGTTATTCACTTTTCTGTTATTGGAACAAAATACCTGAGATAAGCAACTTATGAGGAGGAAAGATTTATTTTGGCTTATGATTTCAGAGGTTTTAGTCCATGGTTGTAGGCCTCTTGTTTTTGGGCTCCTAGTGAAACAGGACATGATGTTGGAAGCACGTGGCAGAGGAAACTGCTCACCTCATAGTAAGTAGCCAGGTAGCAAAGAAAGAGAAGAGAGGGCCTTTTCTAGGGACCTAACTTCTTCCTACTAGGCCTTATCCCTCAAAGTTTCCCAGTAGCCTTCAGGGTGAGGACCAAACCCTCAATAATGGGACTTTTGAGGATATTGAAATCTTTCCTCTTCCAACTATTACTTCATAGATCTCATTTCAGGAATCAGAGTTATTACTTGAAATAACAAAGTATTCTTTTATTCTCAGTTTTTCCATTCACAGATGATTTGATTAATATGACTAATGCATTTTTATATATACATATAAAAATTAAATTTGTAGATAATTTCAATAACTGATTACAAAATGTTTGGTATAACTTAATCATGAAGTATTATATTTAAAATGCTATGTATTCTGTCATGTATTAATTTTCTATGGCTATTTTGATAAATTGCCACAATCTGATTGTCTTAAAACAATAGTAATTCATTTTCTAATAGTTCTGGAGGATAAAAGTCTGAAATTAAGCTATGGAGTAAACCTTGCTTCCTCTTGAGTCCCTAGGAAGAGATCCTTGCTTGCCCTTTCCAGGTTTCTGATGGTTGTCAGATATTCAGCATCCTTTGTCTTATAGCTGCATCAGTCTACTTTCTAACCCCAACTTCCCATGGGCATCTTCCTTCTTTGTGTGTCTGTGTCTCACATGACTTTCTTATAAGGACAATACTCTTTGGAGTTAAGGTCTACTCTAATTCATTCTAATCTGCAAAAATACTATTTCAAAATAAGTTCACATTTACAGACTTTACATGGACACTAAATTCTGTATGACACTATTTGACCACTACATGTCAGGGTATTAATTTTCATAGTGTTATACATTTAAATTCATGATTTAAAGTAGAGCAATGTGACAATCGAATATAGGCTGATTCAATGTGAAGTTAATACTTTTATTCAGGTTAACACCTGATATTCTGAGTAACTCTCATCAAGGAGTACTAGGAAATCTAATGCTAAGGACAGTTAAGCACAAGTATTAGTTAAAAACAAGTGTATAAGTATGCCTCTACCATCTTGTACCTCATTAAGTGTATGATTACAATGCACCAATAAAAAGTGTGTGTGTGTGTGTTGTGTGTGTGTGTGTGTGTGTGTATGCACACATGCACCCATTGGTGAAACAATTGCTCTGTTTTTGGACTTCAGTATTTTTTATAAAGCAATATGTCATGGTGGATGCTACCTTTAAAGAAATCAGAAGAAATGCTATTAAATTCAACATACAAAAGAATGGAAACAAAAATATTTGGGAAATTTTGCATCTTTTCTAATTTCAGGAAATAAACTTAATTCACAATTTAGATACAGCCTTCAGTAGGTCTTTTATGGAATTTGAAAAGTTTCTGAAATAATGTTAAGTGTTTAATAATTTTACATTAATGCCTAGTGATCTTATAGGTACTTCCTGCTATGAGGTTTGGGTCTATTCTCTACTACACATAGTGAGAAATTAAAACAATTATTTTCCAAGCTAGTTCCTCTTGAGAATGAAGTGGGCACTGTTAATAATTACTCTGGGACAATAAGTATAAACAGAACATTCAGTTCTGCTAGCTATTTATTTATTGATCTTTTTATTGGTAATTGGAACAATCGTTTCTCTTACATGCCTCGACATAGAAAAATAATGAGCAGATATAACATCTTTAGTCATAGCTAATGTCTCATAGTCATTGAACTAACAAGAAGGAAAGTTCTAATTCAATGGGATGACTTTGCAAATTGGTGTTATTCATTTTATTAAATCCCACAGAGGGGAGAAACTACAGATGTAGTTTGGAGGAAAACGTGAAGGCTATTGTGCATTTAATTTAAATTCACATAATAAATTCAGTATTATTTTTGCATGCATGTCTTTTTCATCTCAGTTGCCTGGATTACTACAGAAGAAATTAAGTGGTACTGAAAATCATCAGAATATAATTGAAAACATTATAAAGGTAGATTTAGTTTTTTTTTTTTTAATTCTTTTACCAGGGTGACACCTTTTTCTGGAAAAAGAATCAAGCTTTTTCCATGAAATTCTTAGTTCCAAATGGCTGCAAATTCAGTTTTATGAGATCATTTTATTGAGCATTATTTAGAAAAAAAGGATAATGTAGAAAAATAATTCTTTCAGTGATATGTTTTTGATTTTGTAACTACAATATAAAGTAAAAATCAAAATAGAGAAAAAAGAAGATAGTGAATGAAATGAATAAAATAAAAGAAACAGAGAGGGCTTGTGAGGAACAGAGAATTGGCTGTGACACCAAGCCTGGAAAGAGATATTTGATTTCAGAAATTCATCATTATCTATAGAATGTGACTGAATATGTTTGCATAGAGTGCTTTGGCCACAGAAATATGCTTTGGTATGTGTCAATGCAATTAAGCATCTTGTTCAGCTCTGTCAGTCATGGACCCTCAAAGACTTATCTTAAAGAATTCTTATGAGAGGGAGAACATGAGGAAACATGCTAAAAACAAATGGTTAACGACATTATACTGAGCCCTTGTAGATATTTTGCAAAATCTACAGTGTGTGAATGAAAACAAATGAGAACAACTGGAATATCTATCAATTGCCTCATTCTGATTCTTTGACCCAAAATACTTTAACATAGCAGGCTACAGGTAGACTATAAACTTCATTTCCTAGTTCAATAGAAAGTAATGATCACCATTGGTTCTAGTTTCACATTTGGCTAGTAGTGGAAAAGCAATTGCATAGATATGATTTTGATAACTGGAGGCAGTGAGCCAGGAAAGGCTAAAACTTGTAGAAAATGAGACCTTCTGAAACATAAGACAGGTTTTGTCAATTAGGAGACTCATCAGCAGATATTTGTAGAAAGTTATTTTCAAAACAATTTAATGTATCAACATATTATATTACAATTAAGAAAAAATCCCCCCAAATATTAGGAAAATGATAGGAGCAAAAAGGGATATAAATATACATAAAGATCAGTAACTGCAGAAAAGTACTATTATCCTAAGACTGGGGCAAAAGTAAAGTGATTATCCAGAGATCATGGCAGAGTGCTACTGTGGCCACTTCTTCAGACCTCCCTTTTTCAGCAAATGGTAACCACCACATACTCGCAGATGCTATAGGAATATTGATGTCCAGAATCTGGCCTCAGCTTGTGAACTCATCTAGACAACATGTGAAATCTGCTGGAGTCCACATCTCACTTTCTGGTGCTGCAATACTGGAGCCAGAGCCAGTGAGCACTGTGTTGCTGAAACTGTTGAATTACTGCTTCTAGGCTGCTGTACCCAGAAGCAAAAGAGGGAGGAAAAATGCCTTTCCCTCTTGCTTTATAAGAAACAATTTTATCTAAGTTCAGTAATTCCTTTATTTTATATAAGATTTTCTTGCTTTAAATTTATACAAGATTAAAATAATTCATAATCACATATTATGATATCCCTGAGTGCAGAAGTGAATTTGTGGGTTCTTAAATGGGAGAGGGTATTCCTTTATGGTTTGATAATTCAAAGATGCCAAAATGGGGACACTTTAATTTTATCACCAAAACTTAGCCTTTAATATACTTTATAAAAGCTGATAAGCTGCCTTGTGATCAGCTAAATATTTTCCATATTCTTTATAGAATGAATAGCTATCAACTCATTCTGTATATTCCAATTAATATATAACTTGAAACAAATTCAGATTATAGAGAAATAAAAGCAAGTTTCTCTAGTAATTTGCAAGATTCCGAGAAATTGTAAAATTGGAGGACATGGTGAAATGGAGAAAAATGGTGAAAAATGGTGAAAAATTGATGAAATGGTGTCCTGTAAGTCCTGTGTCTGTCCTATATGACACAGGACATCATATCTACACGGAACCTTTGTGAAGAGTATTGACTATTTGACTTAAATGGAGCAAGTACTATGTTTTCTGAATACATAAAAAATTAAGCATGATTAGCTACCAGATCATCTAGATTAAAACTTCTCTAAGAGACTGCATTAATAACAGTATAACTACTTGATTTAGATACTCTGTAGATCCCTCGTCAAAAAAAAATCAGTTAAAAAGGGTGGTGTTGGGGAGGGGGTAGAGGGAGAAATAATGGAGAAAACACTTCCATGGACCTTATGTACATACGTGAGAATACCAATGCCAATTTCAATATCTTGTTATGGGAACAAGGGGAATGGGGAGGGAGCTGGAGCTCTGTGCATGTATGTCACTATGACTATGAACTTCATTATGGTGTGAGACTATAATGTACCAATAAAATTATAAAAAATGAAATAAAAATAAAAAGGTACAGAATGAATTTATAGATATTAGTCTTGATTCTAACAGTGATACTATTGCTAATTTTTATGTACAGGATGTTGATATATATAAAGTTTCCGGTATATAAGAAAAATAGCTATTAAAGAATTGAAAACTGCCTGGCATGGTGGTGCACATCTGTAATCCTTAGGAGGCTGAGATAGGAGTACCACAGGTTCATGACTACTCTCAACAACTTGGTGAGGCCCTCTGCAACTTAGTGAGACCCTGTTTCAAAATAAAAAACAAAATAGGCCTGGAATATAAAAAATAAAATAGAAGCATAATGCCCCTGGGTTCAATCCCTGGTAAGATAAGAAAAAGAAAGAAATGAAAACTGTATTTCACTTGTCGCATTAAAATTTTAAACAAGAGATATGAAAAAAGGGCATTAAACTCGGTGTCCCTGTTCATTCTGATAGCCAATGTATATGTTGAAAACAAATACAATCCAGAAACCAGAAAACTGGCAGCAGCCACATATGCTTTCATGGTATTACTATTTATTTCTTGGCAACAGAATGCAAAATTTTCATGTGTGATTTATTAAGACGTTAACTGCCTGGTGTGTTCATCAGCTTTTTGTGGCTGTGACCAAAGTACCTGATAATAACAACTCAGAGGAGGAAAGATTCATTTTGACTCAATGATTGGCAGGCTTCAAGGTAGAAACACCATGGTAGCAGAGCATGGTGGAAGAGTACAGCTCATGGCAGTCAGGGAAAGTGGTGAGGGAAAGAGGGAGGGAAGGAGGGAGAGTGTGAGAGTGTGTGTGTGTATGTGTGTGTGTGTGTGTGTGTGAGAGAGAGAGAGAGAGAGAGAGAGAGAGAGAGAGAGAGAGAGAGAAAGAGAGAGACAGAGACAGAGAGAGAGAGAGAAACAGAGAGAGAGAGAGAGAAA